>VYXF01003617.1:640947-652931 GCA_013397295.1 Polioptila caerulea
GTTGGTTTTTTTTTTTAAGGCGTCGGACCTGCTTGTTAAAAGGGTTCTCCATAAAAAACCCCGTAAGTCAAGATCAAGCCCTGACTGGCACATTTGCCTCATCCTCCCATTACCTCACTTGAGCCACAGCCCGCATACTTCTGTGCTGAGCAGCAGCCCTGTGCGAAGGATGCTCCCAGGAAAGGACCCACGCCCTCTCCACGGCTGAGGGGCCTCACATGGTTTTTCAGGGATGGAATGAAGAGAGGAGATCTGGACAGGGCAGGGAAGGTTTAGAACCTCCTAGGTGCTTGCCTTAACCTTTCCAGGTGCCCGACTCAGAAATCACTTCATCCTTCCCAAGGAGTAAGCTCACTTTAGCTCAGAGCTGCTGGATAACCAAGTGACCAAACAGAGCCTTGGGGGATCAGCTTGCTTGCACAGTGACAGATGTGTTGCAGGGAATATGTGGCTGAACCTGGAAGCCACGAGAGACACCGGCTCCTGCCAGGGCCTGGCCCTCCTTGGTGAAGCCCTGGGTAGCCGCCACACTGGGACACTGCCTTCTTGCCATGTGTAGGGATTTCCTACCCACACAGGAAACCACAAAACCCCCCGACCCGGCAGATCTGGGTCAGCAAATGGGCATGACCGGCCACAAGTGCTTCCTTGTGCTTAGGAGAGCCTGCAGGTAAAGGTGAGATATACCACAGGACCCCCACCTCCCCATCCTCAGTTTATTGCTGCAGTAATAGATATTTTTTCACTGCAGATACTTTTTTACCTTAAGGAGACTCATTTTACCTGGTCAGGTCTTCTATGGACTAGTTTTTTCAGAAGTAGCACACAGCTACACTTGTGTTTGCAGCATCATATACAAGTATATAAACATGCCCTGCAGGCTGTAAGAGGCTGGAGCTGGGTCTTTGTAGCCATGCCAACCGAAATTTCTGTGTGACTGATCAACAGCCAGGTAAGTAATGAGCTGACAAAGCTCTGAACTGCAGGGCCCTGGGTCTATTGGCACTGAACGGGAGATTGCCAAACAGAGCATTTGCAGGTGTATAATGGGCTGCGGGATACATTTAAAATTGAAATTAAGTACTCGATCAATATATATATTTATAGTCTAAGCAATCAACAAGTTAAAAAATCATGAAAAGAAACAGAAGAAGGTGACAGGACAGAAAATAATGTGTGACTGCATGATCCCCATAGCAGGAATTCATTAATTGGGTGTAAAAGGAAATGGTCCCTTGGAGCTGAGGCTGCTGGAATAAAGAAGGTAGTAGAAAACAACATTTCAAACCTTTGCAATTCTTGCATTTGTCCGGTGGAAAAGCTTTAAACTTAACACCGTGGCTTAATGCTCTCTTTTCAGCCCTGTTTTGGCTTTTCAAAGAGATGCTGTCAGCCTAATCCTCTTATGCTTACCCTTAGCATATTGACATGAAACAGACAAGTGAAAGCAAAGCAGAGTGAGGTCCCTTTGCCGGCCTGCAGAGATTTGTGGGATCACGGCTACTTATCAGAGTAACTGACTTTTTTGCTTTTTCCCCTCCACCTGACTGTGTACACAGGTGCACTGTTGCATGTGCCAGGATAAGGCTTCCCAGGCTGTAAGAAGAGTATTTTCTTGTGATACGATTCCAAAATACCTTACAGATTATGTGCAAAAAGTCATTTGATCACTAAGAGGCTGGAGCCAATATGGTGAATGTATAAGCCCCCAGGCAGTCTTATTTTGCAGCCTCCCTCATCTCATGCCCCCTCAGGATATCCCATTATTTGCATTTATGCTGCAGTTTCCAGCAGTCACTTACAAAGGGTGGCTGCTCCCAGAGCTTCCATTTAGAGGCAGGAGAGATTCTGACAAAAAAGGGGGATGTTGTGAAATGAAGAACTTTTGGAAAATTCTGGTCTCATTTAGGTCTGCTATCAGACAGGTTTAAAAACTAGCAAAATGCCCCTCTAGACTGTGTCTGAGTCTTCCAACAGGACATTTAATTATTGCAGTGAGAGACAAAAAAAGACCTTCCAGTAATAAACCCCTCCCTGCTGCTTACCCTTGTCCAAACTCAGCCTGCTCAAATTCTGTGCCATTTTGTCATCCTTGAAACAAAAATCCACCCTTTCCTGCTTACAAAAAATATGTTACAATGAACTACTTGGGCTATCAGTTTATAGCAGGGGAAATGAGTAATAATTTGTTTGGTCAAAACTGCAGAGTGATTAGTCTGTAATGCATGAACATCCAGCTGGAGCCATGTCAGGGCAGAAGGATTAAAAGCAACCAAATTCCTAACTCCTGTGAAAAGGATGCATGGGACATTAATAAAATAAAGGTTTAATTCTGTTTAATAGAGGTAACAAGGTGAGAACCTATTCTCTCTGAAAGCACTAGAGCCCCAGACATTGTGGAATTGTCTCCCCTTTTTCTCCTCCATGCTTTGCCTTCCCTAATCAGCTGGACTCTGGCTGCCTAAAGGAGGTAAAAAATACTGAAGATTAATGTCTTCTGAGCTGCCTCCAAGACATGGGTTCCTGGTTAACTCTCTCCCTGCTTGTAAGACCCCCTGTGTACCACTGTGGGGGACAGGCCACTTCCTGAGCAGTGAGAAGGGAAGGTCACACTAGGATCAGTGATTGAAGATGGGAGGCTGAATCTCCTGCAGCACCTGAAAAAATCTCTCAACACAACCACTTGTAAGACAGCATTTCTTTATTGCCTGTACTGTTTGCACACTAAGAAAACATACTTAAGGCTGTACATTAAAAGAACCTGATGGTTCTTGCCATTGCAGTATGACAGCACTGGTAAAGGTAACACACAGAACTGGCACAGAATATTTGTGTGTTGGCCGTATTTCACACCCTTGTCTTGGCTGTGCTGCGTACAGAGCATGGGAGGTGCACGTTCAGAACACCTTAGCATGGATTTCCCTTCCCAAACATCGCTTCTTGCAAACACGAGCAGTTCCTGTACCTGGTTCCTTCTGGACCTATTGTAGCTTTCTGATTCCCAGTCTCTGGAAGGCATTAGCACAATTAAACAGTGTGAACCACAGCCACCCAACAGTAAGGACTGAGCAGAATCTTACTACTTTTAGCTCTTCCTTTTACTCAGAAATCCTGATCTTCCAGAGAAAAACTTCCTCTTTCCTATCAGAAGTAAAGGGCAGTGAGAGAAACCATGGAAATTCTTTGTAGTACTGACGGTCTGTAGGTGACTCAGAGCACTTTTCCTGCATGGGATATTCCCAGCAAAATTTGTGCAATAAACAGCCATTCACAGTATCCGCCTCGTCCCAGGAGAGGAAAGACCATGGACAAGTACAGGCCTTCCCTAAGCCACAAGGTCTGGGGGCAGTGTCACAGCTGCAGTATCACATCTTGTGCCTAAAACGTCAGTCACATACAGAAACAGCCTCGAAGACAAAAGGGGAAAGGGCACTAACAAAAATCTCACTTAATCCCAAGGCTTTGAGAGCCACTGAGCTGCAAACCAGAAAGCAGGACACTCCAGAAGCTCCATGCCCAGGCACCGTGGCAGCTTTGCCGACAGGAGCACTTTTGTGGACAGTTTCTACCTCTGCCTGTGCTTCTCCTCATCCTGCTTTGCCCCACCCCTTAGTGACAAGAAGGCCCCTTCCCAATGGGAAGGGATTCAGTCCAGCTCTTTCTCAGGCCCTTCACCAGTGAAGTAAAGCTGTTGCTCAAGGTCCCTGCAAGAGAAAAAGGTACATTTCACACAGGCAGCTGCCTTGTGCTTCCAGCTCAAGTGCATCTGCAAGCACTCTGGTGGGATGTTTCATGACTGTGGGTAAAGCAGTTCTGAGTTCCTGGAGATTCTTCAGGAAAGGATAAGAGAATGGGAGGAAACAGGCAGCATTCAGCCTTAAAACAGGCTATATATGGCTCCCCTGGTTTGTGCAGCACAGCTCCTGCAATGGGCTATGAATCAGCAGCACACACCAGCACCTTCGGGTCCCCAGGAAACTGCTCTGTGTTCTGTAAACATAGGCTAGGACAGTGAAAAGGTCCATAAGGGTGACAAAGCAATAAAAGCTATTGGGATGACTTGTCCTATCCGTTCATACTATAATCACATATGGAATCTGTTAACTACAATATTGACAAGTCCAGCCTAGTCCTGCAGTAAATCCAGATCTTGCAGGAAGTGGTAGAAGTGTTCTCACCACAGCAGGTTCTCAGCTAAGCACTGCTGCGGCAGAACCAAGAAGAGATGCTTCTCTCTGAGACAGAGATCCCTACTTAGAAATTATTTTAGATTTGGGCTAGCTCTTTCTCTCTTACAAAGAAATTCTATTTAATACAGACCCACTGTGTCCTCTGCTCTCTACTGCTAGGCCACTTCTTTGTCAGAAAGAACAGGAACAAGACTTCATCCCTTTTCAGGGAACCAACCTCTCCAGACAGAAGGCCCAGTCTGTGCTACTAGCTATGACCAGCCAAATTCCCCCAAAGAAGCAGAGGTCTCTAGAGACCAGGGCTGCACACAGACTTAGCAAATAGAACAGTGCAGATAATATGCACATTTTGGCCTGATTTATGCTTCAAAATTCACAGACTGGGAAAAGCTGCACCTTCCCCAAGTTTCTAGAGACCTGATACCATCAAATTCAGCTTGCTTGAAAGGAACCTCCAGCTTCGTGGTACAGCATTCGCACTCGTCTCTTGCTGACACACTGGTGTGCTTTATGTGCAGCACCCCTTCCTCCTGCTGATATCCTCCAGCTGCAGGGCATTCTCCCTCTGCCTGTCTTCTTGTGCTGTCAGCAACCTGCAAAGAGCAGCACAGATCAAGAACACAGCCTGGTTACTGAGCTCTTCTTGCCAAGGCATTTGCCTCTGCCCTTGGCTCTCCACCAGCCATTTAGGATTTACATTTAGGATTGCAAGAAGTGACAGGCCCAAAGATTGGACTTCTCTGGAAGCTGGGCTAGATAAACCACACACAGAGAATGAGCATGAATTTCCAGGGAACAGGGGAAGAAACTGGACATATACAAGAGAGGTTACTGTGGCTTAGGAATCTGAGCACCAGTGTGAGTGGCCTGTGCCTTATTCCCAAGATCCCCCATGGGTCAGAATCCCGGGTTGTTGGCTCCACGTGTCTGGGCCATCTTGGGCAGCAGCACGCTAATAAAGCATGCTGAAGGCAGATGCTATGGGAGATGTGATTCACCTCGCTCATAAGTAAATCCTCCCAGTTAATGAACAGCTAAGTCCTGCTGTGGCTTTAATAGAGATGATGCAGAAGGAGGTGAAGAGATAAAAGAAAACAAAAGGATAGTTTTCTTGCAAGATTTGGAATACTTTTTTCTCAAAAACTACCTGCTTTTTCTTTTTTTAACTAAAAATTTTAGAGCAAATTTCTTTCAGCTGAACAGTATCTTATCCCCTTTTAAAACTATCACCACTGAAATACCTCAGTCTGTACAGTGCTTATTAAGATAGGGAAGAAAGAACCCTTAGAGCTGCATGAAGACTTCAAACTGAAAATATCAGTTTAAAATCTGATGCAGTATGCAAGGTTTTTGTGATGAAATATTCAAATTAAACTCCCAATCTTGCAACAGCCAGTTCTATCAGGTGAAGCTTTGTGTGCAAAGGGTCTACACTTGGTGCTCTCCAGGCACAAAAGACAAGGACTTGGAGTCAGGTCTCTTCTGGCATGTGACAGAAAGTCAGTCTCTGACATCCCCCTCTTCTTGCCCATTCTCCAGGAGAGCCCACACCAGTCACCTCCAGCTGGGGAAGTGTCCCAGGGTGGCTGCTCCTGTTCACTGACCTGGCCATGTGAAGCATGGGCTCCATGATGTTGTAGCCAGTCATCGCGCTGCACTCGTAGAACACAGCCTTGTACTCCTGCCAGAGAGCACAGCAAGCATCCACAGTGACTGCCAGCTCTCCACCACCACCACTCACCCACAGCCTTGGGAGCTGGCCCACCCTCATCCCCAGGAACCCTGCCAAGAGCCATTGGAGCCAGGAAGGTGCACACTCTGCTCCCCAACCCAGGAGGAAGAGATGCTTTTTCAGCATTGAGGACTAAGCCAGAGTGTCCAAAAGGGAGCACTGAGGGAGTTGTTTGGGAAAACATCTGTACAGGGTACTTTGATTCCCTCACCTTTTTGTTGTGAGTCCAGAAGGTAGGAAACACCTTTAAAACCCTGTGTCCCCCCACCCAGAGGCCAAGGTGCCAGCAGGCAGGCAGACAAGAGAGTGAGGAAAGAGGCAGGATGATGTTGCATTAGGGAGCCCTCAAATGGGAAATCAACCATGCATGCTCCCCTCAGAAAGACTGTCATGAGGGATCAAGCCCCAAGAGAAATACATGAGCCTGCTCAAGGGCCATTGTCTGCCACATAAGGCCACCACCTCATCCTCCCTTGTACCGGAGTACCTTGTACCCTTGTACCTCCTGTGTACCTGTCCACATTGAAGAAACAGGGGGTGGGAGGGAGAGAGAAGGTGGCTGGAAAATGGCTCCAAGAAGGGCTTTCTGCCAGCCAGACTGCCCTGCTCACAGCTGGAGGGTGGCTGCAGAGCAAGTCAAACAGCAGAGCACCAAGTCACACCTTTGCCAGCCTTTCCCCCTCCACCTTGGGCACATTCCGTGTCTCTCTCTGCACAGCATCCAATTTATTTCCAAGCAGAAAGACCACAGCTCCGTCCTCTATACCTTCCTGCAAAAGAAATAAAGACCCCTAGAGACCAGGCCACACAGAGCAGATCCTTCCAGCTCAAGCAAACCAAACCTTCTGTAGCAGCAGGATCAGACCCATTAGATCATTAAAGGGACTTTCCTTCAACAGTCCCAGGGATTTGTGAAAGGAAGCTTGAACTAGGGAAACATTCCAAATGTTTGGTATGTTGAGCTGGGATGGTGAGAGAGGGGAGACAGGACCTAAGTGCCTCTCAGGAGAATAAGAAGCCTAAAGAAAAGCAGCTTGCCCTATAGGCATTTTGGAATTTGTGATCTGGCAGATCTTTTCAATAAGCTCAGAAATTTTTGTATGTGCAGTCCTGTGTCTAATGCGGTGTCCTAAACGCAATGACTCCTTGCTGAAAATCCACTGGCTGTTAAGGAACCTTCACCCCTGGTAAGCTGTCTCTGTAGGAACTGTTATTCCTAGACAACTCCTGGAGCCCCTTATCTCTGGTCAAACTCTACCGTTCCACTGGCTCACTAGAACGTGGTCAGAGTAAGAACAGGGCTCAAAGTTATTTTTACACTCAAAGGCCCTGGATGACATACAGAACCTGAACAGCTTCAAAACAAAATAAATACACAGATGGGGAGAGCAAAAGTAGAGGGAGAATAAAATATACAGATTTCATATGGTTTGATTTCTTGTGTGCTCAGTTTAACCTCCCTCCTGAAAGGAACCTGATTTTCAGAGGCCAGTTAATTTTGAAGATCTTAACTTTTGATCTTTTAGAGTCCAAAGACACAAGTGGTTGTTTGTTTGTTTTTTTTCCCCAACAGGCTTGTGGAAATTAACAATATTAGAATCCTCCAGCCTACAGCTGCTCATTTCACTGAGATCTTGGTTTTATGAGACAGCGCAATCAAAACAAAACTGCCCTTGAAAATTTCCCTTCACCTCTTGATCATCTACACACAACTAATTTAAATTACAAAGAGAGGTATTTTTGTATCCCCAAGAAGGTATAAACCACAGAGAAATGCTTTTAGTGAGTGTTTGGAAATAAAAGATGGGGAAATCCAGCAGTATTAACACATTGTTACCAAATCTTTAAAAAGGAAATAGAAAGGACCAGCTCCCTTTCCTGTGCATAGGTCAGACACCAGGAGATCTCCCTGCCTGAGCACAGGTGGGATGTGACCACACATAGGAGATGTAGCCAGTGCATATGGGCTGCTTGCAAACCCACACTACTGTTTTGGCAGGTCCCACCACGTTCTGCCACAGAAACAGCCCTCCCTGATTTAATGGGCTACCACTACCTTTGTTACCTTCAGCACAAAGCCTCTGGTTCCAAACTGACCACCACAGGCATCTGCTTTGATAATTCACCTTCACAAGGTCAATAGGATTCACTGGGGCACTGAAAAATGTCGCTTCCAGAGAAGCTTTTGGAGGTGGCGTGGAGCCCGGGCCGCGCTCTCACCTGGACGCTGCCCATCCAGTTGCGCACCGCCACGAAGGAGCACTCGGCCGTGATGTCGTACATCACCAGGATCCCATCCGCCTTCCGGAAGTACTGCTTGGTGATGCTCCGGAACCTGGGCCCGGACAAAACCAAGGCATCTCAGAACCACGGCTGTGCCACGGGAAGGAACGCAGTGGGATTATCTGTGTGTCAGTGCAGGCTCTCTGCAAGGCCTGGCAGCGCCCGTGCAGGATGTGTCCCTCGGGGGGACACCAGGGCTGGTGTCTGCACACAGGTGACACATCCCTGCACCTTCGAGACAGGCCAGGCAGCCGTGGGTAAGCAGGAATCTTGCCAATGCATGGTGCTGAGAGAGCAAGAAAGGAGACCTTTGCAGGTCAGGAAGAAAGAAGCAGAAGAATCTGTTTGGGTGGGACAGGAAAAAGTAATTTCCTGCTAAAAGGGAAACTGATGGAGAAAACATGATCTTTCTCTATAGTCTGGAAGAATCTGCAGACTAAGCCGTACCACAGCACAAACCAGGCATGCATAATGTCTGCCTCAGGGCTGCCAAAACAGCAATTAGGAACTCAGCATCAGTACAGTCTGTTTCCACGACTGAATCTATAAACCAATGGCATTATACATAAAAAAATCAGGAGCTAGACACAATTTCCAGGAAAAGCTCCTTGCCAGACATCTACTTTTTGCTGCCTGCACCATTTAAAACCACAGGCTTGTATTTTGTGAATAAATTCCAACCAAAGAAAAAAAATCAAACCAAACCACCAAAACAATAAACCCAAACCTTAGAATCTGTAAGTATTTTGTGACAGAGCCATGGTATAACCACTGATTGCAAACTGATGGAATTAACAATGTAATTTGGGGATTAATGAAAATTAACAAAAGTCCTGAGATCTCACTAAAGAGCTGTGTGTTTCCTGCACAGGAAAACAAGCTCTCCTATTACAAGCCAAGAAAACCTACAGCTGTTACCCTCCTGCACTCTTCAGATAGTTGCCTGAAGCTGTTCTTTCTCACTACAATAAGGACACGATATTCTGGCACCTAGCCTACAGAGAAAGCACAGACTGTATCTTTGGCAGTCAAGGTGCACCTCTGGAACTGCCAGCCAGGCAAGGTGCTCCAGAAGAAACATCAAAGGTAGCTTGCACAAGTCTCAGGGAAGTCACCAAGAAGGTCTCCTTGCATGTTCCAAGGGGTTCTTCCATCTCTTCCTTAGATATTTATAGTTGGGCACCTCTAGCTAGAAGTAATTCATATTCTTCCTCTAGAAGAAAAGGCTTTTTCTTCTTCTCAGGTCTCCTATTTGGTATCAGCACTAAGCCAAGCTCTCTCTTGTAGGAGAGAACATCTAAGACCTGCTAGTGCTGCAGGGGCCTGTGGTAAAGATCCTTCTGCAGAAACAATATCTTGGATTTTCCCCCTGCTGCAATCTGGACACGATAAAATGTCACATTTTATGTCATAGCAACTCCCCTTACTGATCAGTTTCAGCATCAAACTAACCACAGGATTCTCCTCAGAAATAATTATTTCTTCAGCATGAAGCCTAATTTTGGAAGAGAGAGCTGCTTTTCAACAGATACTCCTACTTAGTACATTCCCACCAGCTCTGCATGGTCTAGCTGACTGAGACAGCATCACTGGCACAGTTTAGGATTAGAATATTCCCATGACCTTGGCTGCCCCCTGAAGGCCTGCCCCATAACATATTTAGCTCAAAATACCCAGTGCTTATTTTTGTCAGGCCCTTGAGGTTCACGGTCCTCTTGAAATAGCTTTTCATCTTAAGCTTTGAATTATATCCTACATAAAATTAATTTACATGGACCCAGTGATGGGCCTTCATCTCTAGTAGCAGATGAGGGTCAAATGTGTCCTCTGCTACTCTGATCCTCACCAACACTGCTGGTAATGTCCAGGGATATCCCATGCTTTTGAAACTAGAGGGCTTCAAATGGAGAGCAGTGTTCATGGTCTCAGAAAGCTGCACAAGCCCTCTACCAAGGCTTATCACTTTCACCAATCTATCAGCAGAAGGGACAGTGAAAGTGATCAATTGACAGAGTCCAGCAGGGTAGTTCAAATCACCTTCCCCACAGGTCATGCTAATTTAGGTGGCTTTGACAGCTGAATCAGATCTGGAAAGGTTCACAGTCCTTTCCACCCTTTGAGCCCCGTGACATACATCTGTGGACAGACTGCTTGGAGCCACAAGCATGCACGTCAGACACATGGAAAACTACTTTTCTGTGAACCCTCAGAGCGATCTCCCCAGGCCCTGCTTCACAGTCACAGCTTCTAGAAATCTCTGGGACACACCTTTGCTGCAGGTTCAGCACTGGAATAGCTGTCATGGCCTGTCTGGTCCTTCTGAAGCTGATAGCTTTTCCAGGCACAGAAAAATGCTCTCTTTCCCTTTCCTTCAGTGAGCCTGGCAGAAATAGCTTTTGCAGAGACAGAAACCTGCTGCATGCACTCTTTCCCTTTCCTCCAGTGAGCCTGGCAGAAATTGCTTACCTCTCTTGTCCAGCTGTGTCCCACAGCTGTAAGGCAACCTGGGTGTTATCCACCATGAGACTCTTCACCTGGTAATCGATACCTGTTGGCAAGGTGACAATGATTATGAGGTAGATGGGGAGAGCAGCTTGCCACTGCAATGGCCAGACCAACTCTATCTAGTTCAAGGGAATTGCAAGATTGATTCAATACTGGGAGAGGGGCCATCTTTTCCTCTAGCTGGGCTATAATACAGGCAAAAAAGCATTTGCCCAGCTGACATTCCCACCTTCCTTATCCAGATGAGCCAGGCACCCTGTTACTTACCAATGGTTGCGTTGAGCTCAGCCAAGAACCTGTCATAGCAGAAGCGGTGGATGAAGGAACTCTTCCCAACACCAGAATTCCCTACAAACACCACTTTAAAGATGCGATCTGGGGAACAGCTGGCTGGTTCCAGTGCTTGGAGCTACAATGGAAAAAAGGCATGAGGTTTTGAAGAGCCCAGCTGCAGGCAGTGCTTTGATTTAGGGATTGGACCCCTGCACTGTAAATCTGTGGAGCTGGAGTTTGCTGGGAAGAGAGTCAGATACCCTCATGTCCCTAGCAGGTGTTTGAGGAATAACCCCAGGTAACTGCACTCACCCTGGTTTCGGTGCCAACAGGCTGGGCTCGAGGAGGCAGCAGAGCAGCATCTAAGCCATCTGCATTTCTTCTGCAGCCAGAGTCACCCTTCAAAGCCATCTTAAACCACTCAGGATCTGCTGCCAAGGGCCATCTCTCCTCATCTCTGCTGTTGTGTCCAAAGTTTGTGCTGCCTCCTTCTCCTGTCTTCATCCATACCCCGTTGCCTGGGAAGTATTTACAGTTCTTTCTGTTGGGTTCTTCCACTGCCACATCCACTGGGAAGGTGAAGGGAAGGTCCGCAGAGGCCAGTTGTCTGTATTGAAGTCCACAGGCAGCACAGATAGAGTGGGAGGGGGTGAGGAGATAGGGAAAGAAGGAGGTTGCAAATTCCCAACCAACCAATGCAATCCAAACAGTGTGTAAGAAGCTCTGGCAGGAACTCTATATATTCACTCCCCACACTCCCTGTGAGTAAAGCATCAGTGGCTCCTCTAGGAAAAGAGAAACAGCTCACCAGAGCTGTGCTGTACTCATATGTGCTGACAAATATTCCATTAATTTTAATAAAAATTGCCACTTTGGCTTTTCAAGAATTCTTTGCCTACCACTTCCCCCCAGAAGTGACAAATGAGGCAAAACATACAAAACAAAAGTCCCATTAAAAAAAAAAAAAAAAGGAAAAAATTACCCCTGTATTTTTTTTTTTA
>VYXF01003617.1:652965-689614 GCA_013397295.1 Polioptila caerulea
AAAAAAAAAAAAAAAGGCAATAATTACCCCTGTATTTTTGTTTCTAAATACCATACAAAAAGAAATAACAGACTGTGCCCACACAAGAGCAGGCTGATGCACTGGGGATAGAGCTGATATGAGCTATATATGATAACCTCCAAAAGAACACCTAAAATAACCAATTTAAACTACTGGACTCACTGCTGAGGAGCAAGGCAGCACCACTGGTTTTCTATGGTTAAAGGACTAGAGAAGGAGTGAGAAGACCTGGAATTCAGCTGAAAATATTTATCCAGCACAGATATCTCCATTGCTTTCACTGGTCAGCAGACTGCATTTGGAAGCAAATGAGAGTGACCAGAGAGTACTACAGTCAGTCCCTTCAGAGGCAGGACATCCCACCCTACTCTGTAATGTTTTTCTTTCTATTAGTGCAGGAATCCAGATAATTTTTCTTTCTCACTCCAGTAAGTACACTTCATCTGGGTTGCAAAATTCACCTGCTGCCATGCCTACACTTTTTCCTATGAAAGGGAGCTCACATTCCTGGTAGCCCTCCCTGCATTTGCCCCAAATGCCAGCCAAGTTGGAACTTCTCCCTCTTGAAAATGGGCACATATTCTCAGTCTCAGGGGAATGGTGCAACACTCCCAGGGCTGGCAAAAATCACACAATGAGGGGTCTGAAGACCATCTTTAGTGGAAGCAAAGGGACAAACACAAAACTCTGGACAGTGGCCCCAGATCTAATGGATTTGTTTTCATGTTTCTCAAGCAACGTGGTGTGACACAGCACTGGGACAGAGACAGGACCAACAACTACTTCTCCCCTTCTCTCACCACTTCCATTGCCAAACCTCTCCAGCTGTTAAGCCTTTCCAGGAGGTTTATTCCAGTAGTAGCTAGAAGGATCTTTGCAAGAAATATTTGGGGAGGAAGATGGGAGAACTTGGTTATCTAATTCAATGGATAGAATGTGCCAGTCACAAAACCACGAAAGAGCTCTGCCTCAGACCTCACCAGGCAACCTCCCATCTTGGCCTCCTCCACAGTCTACCTGGTTTTCCATAAGTCCATGAGCCAAGGAGCCTTGAGCTAAATCCTTCAATGCCACTACCAGAATTGCAAGCATTAAGGGTGAGTTGAAGCTGGAACAAACAGAGCCTAGACCTGTGTCTCTGGTTGGCACCAGTAGAAACTGGGGAACAATGGAACTTTCTGCAGAGACCTGGTAAGAAACACAGGAGTGCGCTGCCTTTAAAACTTGTTTGGGGCCAGCAGTTGCAGGTGAGATCCAGCTCCAAGGCAGGTCACTGGCTCATTTTCTGCATGTAGATTTGAGATATAGCTGCATGTAGGGTGGGGGAAAAAAAAAAAAAAAAAGAAAAGGCCATGACCGCACAGATGTGTTGCCTGTCCTGGCTGAAGGGAGGCCTGGTGTGCCAGGTGAGCATCTGCATAGGTGTAGAGAGAGGTGAACCCACCTGCAGCCAGGCCCTCTCCTTGAGGCTTTCAGCTGCCAGAAAGAACCCAACCCTTGTGCAATTTCTGCCCTCTCCCATGCCCCAGGGATATGGACTCAGGCATGAGGAACCAGTGAACAGGATTTATGCCTGAGGATGAACTGAACTGGCACACTCGGGAGTGGATCTAGTCATTTCATCAGAGCTGTCTGACTCAGAAAGAGGCAGCCTTTGTGACTCCCATCCCATTAACAGTCCCAGACCTTCTGGTGATATTTAAATTGCTCCCCCATTGCTGCAGGCAGAAGCAGCAGCAGGGCCACCTCCCTGTGGGAATCAGTGAACAGTATCCTCAGCTTCATGCTGAGCCAACACCACCTGATGCCAAGAGACAGCTAGAGCCACAGAAAAGCTGCACCCCACCATGCTCTCAAAACCAGCCAGCCCCAAGGTGGGAGCACCAGACACAGGACACAGCTTGACTGACGGGGTACTGCAGTGGGCACGGACTAACACCATGGACACAACACAGACACCCAGCTAACCGTTTGACAGGCTTGTCCTCCAGCAGGAAACTGCCTAGCACTGACCCTTTCTTCAACAGGGGCTTTGTGTTCTGAGGCACCTGGAAGGTGAAAAGAGAAGGAATGAAGAATGTGATTACAGCCCCAGTTCAACCACTCCCCATCTCTGTAGAGCACTTTGGGGAGGCAAGGCTGGAGCCCTGGCAGCCCCACACTGTGCAGTGGTGGTGCCTCACTAAAAACCTCAAAGAGATAAGCACAGGGCTTGCTTTTCTCAGTTTAAATAATTTAATTCCTGCAAGAAGCCATCACTGTTGCTGCTTTCTCCTTCACTTTAAAATCCATCAAAGTGGTAATGTCCCAAACTGAATTCTTCCTCTAGCCAGCCAATGTTTTTATTTCTGTGGCTTGTTCTCAACTTGGTCTCACAGCTGAATCTCTCTTTCCCCATCTGCTTCTTTCTTATGCTGATGTTTTATGGGACAGACCAACTGCCCCTTCCTCAACCTGTACTCACCTAGAGCTGCACATGAATCACAGGAAAGGAAGGAGGCAGCTCAGGAAAGGGTGACGTACATGCTCTGCCTTACACCCAACATTCCTCTCCATGCTTTCCTCCTGCTTACCACAGACTGAACACTTTCTACAGCCAGTATTTAGCAGCTGCTCAGAGAAGGAGAAAGCAGGACAATATCCCTCCCAACCCTCTGTCCCCCATACAGCAGCTTTGCCATTCCCAGCAGTGTCACTGCTCTGGCCACACACACAAAACGTGAAGTGAGAGACAGCATGGAAAGGTGCCCATCACATTGGCACTGGAGGAAAGGGAGATATGTTCAGTGTGTGAATCTGAAAATTTCCAATATGTCCTTTCAAGTTATTCCTGGGGGAAAACGTGGAGTAAGAAGGGTTTGCAGTCTGCCAGATGTGCCTCTCACAGTAGTTTTGAACTGACCAAACACCTGCTTGCAGGCAGCTCTGGACAGGCCTTCCTTCATGCTTCCCACAGCCTGGGGGACTACAAAGATTATTTCTTCAATAACTTACTGAAGGCTTTTTTTTTTTTTTTTTTTTTTAACTAAGAAGCTATTCTGTTGGTCAGAACTCCCGGAACACCTTTACTGCAATGCAGTCTTACAAAAGGAGATACTCTGGACTCCACAGAGGGCCTGACCTAACTAGGAACTTTGTAGGGGGAAAATAAAACATTTTTTACATATAGAACTGATGTTCAAGAGAACCTCCATCCACAGAAACAATTGAGCACTGAGAGGGTCACAACTGTGGAGCAGAAATTTTCCAAGGCAAATGACCCCCAAGTGCATAACAAGACTCCAGTCAACACAGCCAGGCTGTGGTACAGACGTCCAGTGGTTCTCCAGCAGGGACAGAAGGGGAAGCTTTCAGCGTTTGAGCAGCTTCACTCAAGGGCACCCTCTAGCCACACACAAAGAAGGAAATTGTGTTAACAGGCCACTGGAGCTGAGTCACAACCTTCAAGTCACCTGTGGAGCAAAAGGACTCCCACACAATCTGCTCTGCCAGCACCTTACCTGGAGAGGGAACAGCCTGCAGAGCTCATACTTGGGTAAGAAAAGAGGAACAATGGGGCACGTTTTGCCATTGGTTCTGCCATGCTTTATTGGCCTGCCAGGTTTGTGCAACATGTGGCTTTTCACCAGGATGATAAAGGGACAGATGCAACATCACAGCTGTGTAACACGTGATGACAAGGATTCCACAAGAGCACATGTACAAGCATTTTGGATGGGAAAGATTCTGGTTTACCAGCGAAATAAAAATACATGTCAAATGTAGTCAAAGTACCAAAACACTCTTCACAATGAACAGACATGAAATTTGCTCTGTCAACATAAAGCATGCAAGCAAAATTCCATAGCCAGATGGGTGTGAAACTGAACCTGCAACCCCTGGGTCTTAAAAGTACCCATCAGTGGTTTGCATAGACAGAAATAGCCTATCTGTGAGCCAGCCTCTCTTGCCTGGGACAAGAGAGTCCCCCACAGTGCAGTGGGGCCAGGGTCTGCTCACCCTGGCAAGGCCAGAAACTCTTATGAAGAGCAAGGTATTAAGCTGGGAACTGAGAAGAGCAAAGGAGCAGTGACTGAATTGCTATTAGCCACATACAGCCCAACTCCTCCTTCCAACCACTTCAAAATCTTTGCTATGAAAGAATCTCTGTTCACCACACCTTCATTTCACTGAAATAACTCTTGCCAGCATTAAGAGAGGGTATTAAGACCTTGGGTTTCTTATTAGCCTGTAAAAGCACTGATAGTCTCTGGCAGAGAGTGTGTTGCACACTAGGGATCCCCATCAGAAGGCTGGGCTCTCCTTTTTGCTTCTGCAGGGAAGTACTGCCATTTTCTCTCACCCTTACTGAGAGACAGGCTGGGGAGCAGACCTTCTGCAGATATATGATGATAGCAGCATCTCTGCAAGCCCTTGGAGCCCTGCTTCCCTGTCGACTGAAATGAGAGCAGCCAAAGGAAAAAAAACTCACTCCAGTACAGGCTTCAACTGCCCAGCAAGACACAGCCTTGCCAAATGAGCAAGGGTGGTAGGAGGAGTTCACCTCATGTGAAATGTGTCTCATTCCCTACTGCCAGGGCTGGGAGAAGGGAGAAAGCAGCCCCTCTGTGCTGTGACTCTCTCGGGTCCACCTGCAGCAGGGGGTCTTAGCAGGGGAGTGGGAGAAGACAACAGAGGAGAAGCAGACAAGCTTTGCACACACAGAGGTACATACCTGAGCTGTGGTCTCCACAGGTCACCCACCCACCCAAAGGAACCCACAGGCTGATGAAGCACAACACATGGGAAGAGGAGAAGAAACCATTTTCTTTGCCTGCTTGCACTGGACTCTGCTACAGAGTTTATGGCTTTTCCAAGAGGAAGCAGGAAGCTCTGGTGTATATCCACATCGTTAGCAGCTTTAAAAATGAAGATTGAAGAAAAAAAATCTTCCAGATTTTAGAAACACACATACCTCACCTCTATCCAAAATTGTTTTATATGGCTCTCCACCTGGAGAACTCCAAGCTTTGGATCAAGCAGGGCATTTTGTCTCCTATATGGGAACAATCCCTGTGTTTCCCTCCAGAGTCCTTTACACACCAGTCAAGAGCTCTTGCAGCCTATCCCTGTCCTCCCTGCAAGTCACCTACTTCCAGATCTTCAGGTGGAGCATGATGGCAGAGCAGGCAAAGACATGGTGGCAGGGATGGGTCCAAGAAGGCAGAGCAGCTGTGCAAGTGGCATTTGGGAACACAAAAAACTTTTTAATGAAAAAATACTAAGAATTAAAAATAGACCACCTATCTGTGCTTATCTTGGCGACTGGGAAAGGCCAGAGACTGGCAGCTCAGGTGAGAGAGATCCTGCTTTCTCCTAGTTCTCTGACACAAGGCTCACTGCTGCACCCAGCAGAGTTCACAGGAATGGGGAACCTCTGAAAACATCTGCTACAAACTCAGAGGGTCAGAAAAACTCCAAAACCTTCCTGTGCCACTCCATGCCCAGTCAGCCAGCAGCACATCTGAGAATCCATCTTCTTCCTCACCACCCAGCTCCAGGATGCATCCAGCTTCTCTCCCCTCCTTGCACACGCCCAGTGCCTGGCACAACACCCAGACCTCACGTGTGCAGCAGGCAGCACCCACTGCAACCCTGCACAGGGCTGTGTGACAGTCCCCAGCCAGCGTCCTGTGGGTTAAACCCAGGCAGCTGGCAGCAGCAACCAGCAGAGCTTGCCTCCAGCACGGACACAGAGGTGCTGCAAAGTCTGTATCAAGCACAACACCAGGCCCAAGAGCTCTTGTCATTGTCCCCCGTGGAAGTGACAGGCCCCCGAGTGGTGACAGCAGCAGCAGCAGATGAAAGGAGGGTGCTTGGGAATTAAGGTTTTCTTTCTTAGACTAACCAGCTTCTTGGCTTCAAAGGCATCTCGCTCATCTCGAAGTTTCTTGTTCATATCTCTGCTCCAAAGGAAAACACAGGAAAGACACAATGAGATGCTTGCCAAAAATTAAGTAAACGCCAACATTTGAAAGTAAGAACAGAAAGAGAGCTTGGGAACCAAGATAAAGATGTTGTTTATAGCCAGATATGTTGGGATTTCTGTGTATCCCAGCCGAGGTCATGGGCTCTACGTGGTTGCCTTAGCCAGCAGGAAAGACTAAATTCCTCCAGAGCAGGGATTACCTCGTGAAATAACATAGCCTGTAATGTGCCAGAGCTGGCCAAATTGCACAACTCTGTCTGGACCTAGAAAAACAAGCAGAGTCTAAACACTGCTTGAATACAATCCTGTAGCTTTCCATGGGAGCAATGAGCACAGCACTGAAACCCCAGCCCCTTACAGGCAAAAGAGCTCAGCATTTCCCTTCAGCCTTCACCAGTTCTCACCTGAGGAGCTCCAGCTGCCGAAGCAGGCTTTGTTTCTCTTTCTGCATGTTCTTGGAGACTCTAAACACATCCCTGGGCAAAAGGTATTTTAAAAAAAGGAAAACAAATTAATGGGAGAGAAAATACAAACATCCCTCTCTCAGGGGCACTTATGGTATTCTCAAAGACAAGGGCCTGCCTTATGCTAAGAGAATTCAGAGGAAGCAGCACCGTTCTGGGAGCTAGGATGGCTGGGTTGTACCAGAGCTCTCCTGCTCTCCTCCAACATGAGAGCAGGCAACTCATCCTCTCCACTTCCTCAGCTGCTAGAAATGGGATGGATGCTCACTGCCATCTGGATCCGAAACCTCTCAATGTTTTATATAGGTATTATTAGATTTAACCCAGAAATGGGAACAGAATTGATTAGAAGAGGATCTTTAAAGAGAGCATTATAGAAGGGATGGTGAACTGGAAAATAGATGGAGAAGCCTCCTTTAGGATGAGGAATATCCGTATTTTTGTACTGATTTTCTAGAACATATTCATTTCCCACAAAAGGTAGGCAAGAGGTAGCAATATTACTCTCTGTTTAGGCCCGTAAGACCATTGGGATGTTTCTTCTTTTCCTCAGAAAGAGGCACACAATGTTCTGATGAGACCAAGGCTCCTAAACAGGGATACTAACTCTTTAAATACTTGGCCACCTTTCCTTCTCTGTCCATGTCTTTGCCCTAACAGCCCGCCTTTCCTGTTTTTTCTCACCTGTCCTTCTGCTCTTGCTCAAGCTGAGCCTCTTTCTGTAGCTTCTGCAACTGTCCCCTCACTGCCTCTAGCTCCCATTTGCTTTTCTCCAGCTCTTCCAGCAGGTTTTCATTCAGGTGCCGGAGCCTTTCGTTCTGCACGCGGGTCTCCAGCTGCTCCGAGTTCAGCGACTGTAGCTGATGTTCTAGCTGCAGTGGGAGAGGAGGAGGAGGGGTTACACACAGAGGAAGAGTTTTGTGCTACAGTCACAACTGTAAAAACAAGCTGAAAAAGCAGATGTAAACAGTGAGGCAGAAGAGGGTAAAAACAACCTAAGTCTACAGAGCCACCAGTGGCATCAAGAAGGTGAACTGGAAGGAATTCTCTCTCATGCCAGCACTGGGGAACCAAGCAATGCAATTAGGCACAGCTGAGGAAGTGCTTCAGGCAGCATGAGGAGCCTGATGCTGTCAGGCAGTGTAGGAATCAGAGAGCAAGTGGGGATCAAAGGAGGACTGGAAAAATTCGGGTAGAAGCAGGGTTGTGTCTGTCAGGACTCATTAAGCAGAGTTGTTGAAATGCATCCTCTAGTTCAGGGGCTTCCTGAGCCCATGGCAGCTGAAAGGAGGATATACTGAGGTGCTAGGAGCATCTCATACTACACCTGGAAAGTGAAGTGCTTGGGTGGCCTTTACTACTGCTAGAGACAGGAGCTGGGGCTAGAGATGTCATTCAAATGCCACCAGGGCACAGCTGCACTCTAGGCAGCACAAGCCCCCAGCACAACTAGCAAGCCTGACTTCAGGGAAGTTCAAAGCCTGCTGCCATGTACTCAACCAGTGACTCAATTCCTTACAAATGGCTGGCACAGTCTGGGAAAGAGTCACAGACAGGTGCCAGCCCCAAAGCTGCCCATCCCAGATGACAAGCAGGGCATTCCAAGAGGGACCACAGTGACACTGCACTATCCAGCCAGCCACACCAGCTAACCAGGGCCCTCTGCTGAAGCTGCTGCTACACAGAAACTGCCGTACCCATCTGAGAACTTACAGCCCCAAAAAAACCCCCATGCAATCCATGCCTACAACTAGAGAGAAACACCAGGAATCAGGTCTGATCAGGGTAGCAGGTGAGAGTCAGCCTCCACATTTACACCTTCAGCTTGCCTTTTCCCTCAGCCTACATTCTCTTCCTCTCCAAAGAAAAATAAAGCAGTACACCATGGCAGAAAATGCTTTTTTTCTTGCTACCCTCCTCTCTGCCAGCACACATGTACAACTTTCAAGAGCAGGAATGAATAGATCTGACCTTTCCTAGGTTCCCTGAAACACAAGCCTCACCTCTCTCCTTACTGAGGCTAGAAGGGCAAGCCACAGCCAGCTTTGCCTGGAGTCCTCCAGTCCTGTGGACACTTGGGAATATTTCAGCAAGACTACATATGCTGAGCAGTGGAGCTGAGACTGAGAACCAGCAACCCCTGCTTACAGCCTTCGGATCTTCCAATAAACCAAGGAACTGGCTTTAATTAAAGCACACCTGCCCCTCCATAAATAACCTCCATCACGCACAACTCTCCCGTTTTTGTGGTCTGTTCCTGGAAGCGATGCCGTGGAATTGCACCATCACAGTACTGGTCTTAGGCCACAAGAGGGACCCGATCATCCACACAGCTCAGCACAAGCCTCAGCTAAGAGCACTAGCACTGACTATTTGAGTAAGTGTCCACGCAGCCCGAGTGTTCTGCTCTGACCCTCAGCAAGAGCAGATGCTACCTAGGAAGAGCACACCTGAGCTCCTAACTATGGCCCATTCCCCTCATATACCCCTCCCAGCTATGGTCCCTGGACTAGGGATGCTAGAGGCACATCTCTGTCTAGTCTTCCTTTCAATGAATATTTACAAGCCTTTTGTTTGTCCAATTCATTTTTGAACTGCTGATATTGCCTGCCTCTTGGGACCAGAAGTCCAGCAGTAATTTCTGTATAAAGAAGAGTGTTCTTCTAAATCAAATTCATACTGGTCTCATCGAGCGTCCCTCACCTTTGCTGTTGCAGGACTTGGGGAATAACACTTTTGTGTGGACCTTATCCACCACTTTTCTGAGTTCATCAAGCCCACATGTATATTCCCTCAGTCTTCCTCTCTCCAAAATCTAAAAGTCTAAACTTTCCTGGTTTCTCTTCCTAAGGCAAATTTTCCATTTTCTTAATAATATTAGCACTCTGTACCTTCATATTAAAGAAGGACAGTGGAATTAGAGGAGACCAGAACTGCACACACTGAGGCACGTCAAAGATATAGGCAGCAGGAAAAACACATCCCTTATTTTATTTTCAGTACCTTCCCTGATGGCACCTCAGTTATGCTGGTTTTTCCAGCTGCTGGACAATGAGCTGATGATTTCAGAGAAGTGCTGTTTCAACCACATCACAGTCAGGTATCCCCTGCAGGTACCAGCATCTTGCAGGTACCTGCCATGACTTGCTTCTGTTGGGGCCACAACTCAGTTCTTCAGACACCAAGGAAAAAGACACCTGTGGACCATCCCATACAAATGTCCCTGCTGGGGAGGGCAGGCTATAGGAAAGCCTGTGCTTTGATGATTTATGTGACTGATCAATCAGTATGTCATCAAGTGCCCAAATGCAAGTGTACAATATGTACCTCTGTAAGTGTCACAGAACTGCTCACTCTAGGTTATTTTGGAGCAGCCAAAATAAAAAAAACTAGAGAAATCTGGCTCTTTTATGTCCATACACATCTTCCTTACACACCAAAAAAAGCTTCTAATTCACAACTTTCAAATTTTTACCCCATCTTCCTTGCCAGCACTGTACAATTGATAGGAAGATTGTGCAAAGAGAAGACAAAGCAGATAAGAAAATGCATGAACAAAATGTTCACAGACAGGCATTACAGCTGAAGACAAACCAATTATTTGACAAACCATCTCAACATCTTCAGAGACAGGAGAGGACTTGACTAGCTAGAGCCAAATTATCTAGTGCCAAACCCTTGGCAGCTGAACACCTTTTCTATCAGAAAATGCCTGAGCAGAAAGACAGCAGATGGGGGTGTGCTTTGTTGGAAAGGACTTGGATCCCATTACCTTCTTCTGGCGGTAGAGGATTTTCTCCAGCTCCTGCTCTTTGTTGTGCAGTTCCTTCTGGAGCAGGTTACTCCTGTCATGCCTCAGTGCTTCCTGCAGAGGTAAAGATACACAGCTGTGCACAACATCCAGCACAGTAAGAGCTGTTCCTTGGCCAGAGGAGCCACCACCTCTCCTCCAGAACAAAGGAAGGTTGCCTTCAAGCCAAGAGAGAGAGACAAGGTACCTGGCAGACCAGCCTCTCCCTTTCTGCTTTGATCTGTTGTTCCATTTCTTCATAAAGGCACCTGACTTCTCGATCATGATCTGACTCCTTCCTACAAAACACAGGTGGCACGCAGGTCAGGAGAGCAAAAGAGAGTACAGAAAGGAAAGAGGAGGGTGGAAACAGATTCCTACCAACAGCTGTGTGGCACTGAGTGGGATCTTAACCAGCCTGAATGTTATGGGTGAGCATGGCTGCAGAGCAAACCCATGGGAACAGACCAAGATAAAAGTCATTTTATTACAGCAAGAAATATCTTTTTTACTGGTGCATCCCATAACCCAGTCTCTCCTTGCATCTGAGGCAGGATCCAGGCATCAGCTGGCTCTTGGCAGCAAATGGCCCTGATGTTCTCCTTACCTCTTCAATGCTTGTTCCATAGACTCCTTCTCATGATTCACCTCCTTTATGTAGGATGAAACACGCAACAGAAACTCTTCAAAATTGGATAAGAGCTCTGGACGCTCCTTTCGCAGGCGAGCCCAGAGCTCCCGAATCTCATGTGGGCTGCAGCAAGCGCACAAGAGAGAAGGAAAGCAAAAGAGTTACTGTGTGTCATCTTATGGGCTGTTATTCCAACTCCAACGTGCACTCAGGACAAACTGCCCTTCTCCTGTGACGATGATCTCTGTTACACCATTACAGCAGAGAGGGGAATTGGACAGTGACAGAGCATGCATGTGGAGTGGGATCTATAGTGAGGTCAAAATAAAGGAAGTCATCTGAAAGAAGAAAAACAAACTAGGAAGCAAACATGGAATGATTGCTTTTCCAAGTACTCTTTGCTAACACATTTGGTGTCTACATCAAGACTTGCAGAAATGAATATTCAGCAAATTTGCTGTGTGTTATGGTCAAACTGTTAGAGCACACAGAGTTTAGCACACATCACACATCATTAGTGTTGTTCTTACGCTCAGACTGTACTGGTGGCTGCTACAGTCCTCATTTTTGTTTTACAGGTTTGGAAACCAAGGCACAGAAAAAGAGGCAAATTTCCTCAAGTGTCACATCAGGATAACAATGGAGGAAGCTCTGGAAAACCAAAGACATCTTTTTCTGAACCTGAAATAATGATTACACTGTTTTGACATTTAATTCATTGCAACTTGAACATAGCACTTACAAACTTTATTCACAAATGTCTTGCAAGCTTGCAGACATCACTTCATGTTTCTTTTTAGGGAAGAGGTTTTTTAATTTTATTTTTTTCTTCTTAATCATGAAACACATTGGGAAAACTGCCTGGAAAGATACTGAATAACTATACCTATAGTCAGTATCCAAACAGCTATTTTTCTTTGCCTATGTATTTGTCTCCCTTAGTATTCTTTGGGGAAACACACAAGCAAAAGAAACCAATCAAAAAGCTTTTGATTTCCTCTGCCATTACTGCATGACAGCCTTCTTTTTCTGTCCCGAATTTAAAAAGTTATAACACTTCATCAGATCTTATTTGAAATAAAAGAACACATTGAGTCCTGTTAGGAAATGAAACCACTTCTTTCTAGAGAAAGCAGTGAAAATTTGTCAGATTCCTGCTCTCACTCCAATTAGCTTCTGTTTGATATTATTGCTTTACAACAGCTGGTTTGGCACAAAGATGTCATGTGAAGTAGCTACTGAACTCATTGCATAAAACTGCCAGTAAGTGGTCAAAATAAAACACAAGATAATTCCACTTTGGGACTTCTGCTTCTCAAAGCAGAGTTATAAACAGTAGAGACTGTTTTCCCAGAATGGTAATTTGGCCTTTCACAGTGTCATCCTGTTGTTTGAAGCACAACAGCTTTCCAGAATTTTTCCAGACAGAACTTGTTTATCACTAAAACAGGCAGGTGCTCTGCATCACAATGAAAATAAGGGGAAAAAAGCCTGTTTTGTGACAGATATGCCTCTGAAAGCAGCAAACTCCACCACTCTCAGCTTCTGTCTCCTGTCCACCTCCTTCCCTAACCTGGACTGCTCCTTGGAAACGGCAACACAGTTGGAGTACAGAGCATGAAAAGAAGGACAGCCACAGCTGCAGCTGGGCACCCCAGGCCCTGCAGGTGTGCATCAGTAAGAACCAGTTATGCATAATGCCTCATGTTGGAAAGCCTAAAAAAGGGCTGAATGACACTGGGCCCAGCAGACTCTACTGGGGCTACATGTAAGGGCATTAACACCAAGTTTCAAGCCTCACAGGAGCAGCCCTTTGCCCAGTTTGGCCTTTCACACTCTTCAAGATCCGCACAGTCCCAAGCAGCTCCTTGAACACAGATCCTTCCCAGAGACTCTTAGAACTGATAGTCTGAAAATACGTGAACAGTCACACACCATTTTGGAACAGAGAGCACTCCTCCTCCTTACCTCATTTAACCCTCACATGCTTCCTTTCATTTGCTGCCTGTGCTAGACTTGTATGCCACCAGCTGTTCCATTTTACAGCTGTGTTATGAACTCAGATTTGGGAAATTGTGAAAAGCACGGAGCTAAAAGTAATTGGTACCCAATGAGAAAACCCAGACCACGCTGCACTTGCTACCAAGCATATGAAAACCCAAGGCACCAGTAGAGAGAGCCCAAGCAGCGCTTCAGAGAACAAGCAGCTCACTTCACCTCTTTGGTCTTTTCTGCTACTTTGTAGTTTTGGAATTGCAAGATCAAAACAGGGCAGAAGCAATGCCATGCGACTCCCCTACTTACTCTTCAAACAACTGGGCTGCTCCAAGCTGCTCCATCATGGAACAGAATCGTTTCTCTTCATCATCATCATCTGCAGGGTCCAAGTCATCTGACCAGCCTGACTCAAAGGTCTCCTCGTGTCTGGAGTGATCCATTCTCCCAGCCCCTTGCCACAGTTCAATCCCTATCAACTTTCCTGGTGGAAGGTGAAGAGAGGAAGAATAAATGAAGTCAAATCGGATGTCATGGAGTGAGCTGCTGTTTACCTGGCCGGCTGGCAGAGCTCCGCGGGCAGCCTGGTGCATGCTGCCGCCGCGGGACACAGCTCCGGGCAGCGCAGAGCGCTTCTGGCGTCCGCAGCGATGGCAGCGGCCGCTCCGCAGCGCTGGGGCCCAAACTGGCCGCCAGCCCGGCCACAGGCTGCCGGGCTCTGCTCACATCTGTGCGCAGAGGAGCCCCTGCCCGGGGGCTGCCAGCACGGACAGCGCGGCAGGAGGACACGGCGCTGCCACCGAGCGAGCCCCGCTCTGCCGCCGGCGGCCCCGCGCCTGTGCCGGGGCTGCGCGCCCGGCCCCCAATGGCACCATGCTGCAGCTCCTCCGCTTCAAAACAGAGAGAGGAGGGGCTCATTACCCCTCCCTCCTCGTGTGCTACCGCTGTTCCCAGCCAAGAGCTGCGCAACAAGGACTGCCCCTTGTCAGGCTTGTGTAGAACAGGAGGAACTCGCCCTCCAAGCACCTCCTCCGGCCCCGGCCCCCGTACAGATAGATGGCTTCCAGCCCTGGGAAGGCTGTTTCCTGCTGAGACACTAAGGCCGCCAGCACCTCCTGCTATGCAAGGCATGTGACAAATGCCGGTGCTGGGAACAAATCCTTCTCAAAGAAACAAACCAAGCAGTCCTGTCCAAAACACAGCCCCTCATCTGTAATACAGGGGTCAGACCTTCAGCAGCAGCTACTCTTCCTTTCCAAAATACACCCGCTTGGTTCAAAAGGCAGAAATTATATCCCAGCTACAAGACCAGGAGTCAAGGATGCTCACAGAGCACAGATGAGAACATGAAGCTACTCTAAGGGGAAAAATATCCACAGTTATTGTGCTTCAAAGGACTCAACTTTACCTCTTCTTCCCTCCATAAATCCAGAATTTAGCTGCTTCTCTCCCGCTCTTAAAATGTTCCCTAAAAAATCTTGCAATGTGGAGATCTCAAGCCTACTTAGTTAAAACCTGATGATTGGACAGTTAATTTAAGGAGAATGGTTTAGATTAGGCACTTCTGATGTCTGCTTTTGAGAAAGAGTCATTATGTCTCATTATCTCTCTTTTACAGATGGGAAAATTGAGATGGAGATGGGAAAATTGAGGTAGAGAATGATCTGAAGATTGTTTTGATATCCGAAAAGGAGCAAGGAGCCCTCTCAAGAAGCAGGCGTGATTGCAGCTTGAACTGCTTTCCCTTGATTTGCCCCTGCACACTCCATAAGAAAGACAGCCAGGCCAAACTCTTGAATTAGGGGCAAAGTCTGAAAAGGATTTCAGTGATGCCAGACACAAAGAATAACCATGAAGAAAAGAAATGCAGAAATTAAGTGTTTTGTCTAGACTGCTGGAGCAAGGGCCATGGAGCTAGGCTGCCAACACAGGGTGGTAGCTGACACAAAGAGGAAACTTGCCTACCTCTCCCAGCAATGGCACTGAGGCAGATGCCTTCACGATGCCCATCTGAGGCTGTGCCCATGGGACAAATGCCTCATCCAACGAGATTTGGGAGTAAGCAAGTCATAACACAGAGGGCACTGTGGATGCTGGTGTGTCCAAATGGTGCCCATTCACCTGCTACATATAGTGCTGGACTGGAAAGCCCCCACTCCCAACAGGATTCCTGTTTCTGCCAAAGAAGTGGAACCAGACAACGAGGACAGAGGGGCAGGGCAGGAACAGGTGTAATCAGCAGGCACTCAGTGGGATAAAACAGTCCCTGTACAAGTCCCTGTACCCTGGCCCAAGACACAGTTTACAGGGTTTATTTAGAGGAAATCTTTGCAACTTCTCTCATGGTACATCACTTTCTGACCATTCAAACTACAACATCAAAAAGCCCTCCCTCCCAAGTTGTGAAAAAGCCAGGAGCAAACCCAATCTGAGCAATCAGGACAGCACAATCCAGCTTTTTCCATCCCTTCTGAAAACCCTGGACTACCCATGTACACTTGCTGTGACCTGATCCCCTTAACACTTCTGCCTCTCCAAGGAAGATGCTGACAGATACAGATTTTCTGAGAGCTGACAAGGCAGATGAGCACCTGTGCTGCTGGGTGAGGACTCTGGTCAAGGATTAGCATTCTCCTTGTGTTTGGAAAAGACAGCAGTAAGAAGGCAACAAAGGCACATCTGCTGGTGTCCTAGCCTACCAACAAAACTCCTACTAATGCCTTGACCAGCACTGCTACCAGCTGGGCACAGTTGCCAAGAGGCTTATTTCCATGCAGATGAACAACTTTCCAATCAGATAGGCAGGAAGAGTTTGCAGCATGCACCTTCTCCTGCAGGAGATGCTCTGTGGCTGGCTCCACCAGGTAGGCAGGGAACAGTTGTGGGAGAAGGCAGCACAAAGCCTCCAGGAGGAGGGTTACACACCCACCCTCTCCAATGATGCTCACATGAGCATGGGGCAGCTTCAGCAGAACCACTACACTTTCTTTCTTACAAAAAAAATCCATCCTGTTACAGGTGGGCTTTTTCCTTCCTCTGCCTCTATGCAGTCCTTACCTAGACCCATGCTGAACTCCACAGGTGTCAGGTATCCTTTATTATTCTGTTCCAAGCTGTCAAAAACAGTCTCCAGCTGCTCAGGGGTTAGTGGGAGTTCACTCTGGAGCCGCTGCAAAGACAAAAGAACGAACAAACCTGAGGCATAGCTCAGGTTCTCCTTGTGACTGTCCCTGCCATCCTCAGCTCTGGCCCACAGCAGTGTGCCCTTCCAGCACTGCATCCTGCCCAGGGTATGACAGTCTGCCAGCAGAGCTGCGTGGTGACACAAACACCTCTCTGGAGTCATTGCTTCGTTGACTTTTTCCAGCACTGGATGATTCAACCACGACTTCAGAGAGGGAATTTCAGGTTATTTTGTTTGGAGAAGCTCAGCCCGCTTCCTCCCCCACTAGAGAAGCGCTGTCTCTAGCTCACTGCCTGCCTCCCTCCTTGCCTGCTCAGAGGTGGCACTGGCAGCCTCCTGGGACACTGCTGCTCCCAGGAGAGCTCTGGGCACACCAGGGACCAGCTCCATCTCTTTGGCCAGGGAGGGAGGTCAGACTTGCGGGTATCTGGATTCAGTGCCAAGCTCTTACAGATCCTAAAGGAATTGTTCAGCCCATAACAGCAAGTTAGCTTTCCTCTGTCACCTTCTGCCTGCTGGGACTGTGTCACTACTCCCACAACATGGACAAGGAGCAAAACAATTCCCCTTCCAAATACATGTCCAGAGCACCCAGTGTGGAGGGGCACCCAAAGGAACAAATAACAAAGGGGTGTAAGCTAAAATCTCATAACTGTCCATTAAACGTCCAGCTTTAGATAAAAACTTAATAAAAATTGATTAATATGACTGTAAAAATTGGGCATCATCCAACCCAAAGCAAAATGAGTCAATATTTTAAGTGGCATGAACCTGTCAAGTGTTATTTATAGATGTGGGGAGAGATGGGGCAGGAGAAAAGCAATCCACACGTAACTTTCTTGATGAACCTTTAAAACAAAACTCACTAAGAACTACAGGGATTTTGTTAACAAGTACTTTTTTTAACAGAAAGCAGCAAAACACATAATTGTAGAGCAAAGTTATAGTTCAAGTCTAAGATGAGTTTTTGGATTAGGCTTTAGCTGTGATTGTATAACTTTATTGTCTCAACTTTTTTTTGAGAGGCTGATGGATGGTTCATCATGTAGATTTTTTGAGGGGCTTGTTTTGTGTTTTTTTGGTTTTTTATTTAAATTAGAACAACGATTTTTTCCCCCCTCCAGATTTCCCATCCACTGCATGCTTGATGTTTATAAAACAGTCACAACTTTTTTTATTTTATGCATTCCTTAAAAATTTTGAATTGCAGTCCCACTTGTCTCAGGAACTCCCCAGAGGTGTGAGGCACTCCTGGGAGTTTTAGTTTCTAGCAGCTGTCTGTGCCAGAGCTTGGTTCTTAGAAATCTGAATAAGACAGAGAACACATGCAAACCCACACCTGCCAAGAGTGAAGGCATGCCACATTGTCCCCTGTTTTGCCACCCATGACTTTAGAGATCCTCCCAGGACAAAGGAAGATTTTTTTTTTCCCCCTCACCTGCATGTCCACCTTGGTGATAAAACCCTTCTCATCCTTGTCACACAGCTGGAAGAGCTCCCTTGCCTTCTCAAGCATCTCCACCTGCACATCTTCCAGTCTGCTCATTTGGCTGGGAGGAGAAACACGAGGAGCCACCCCATCCTCCTCACCCCCTTCCTCTTTTCCTTCCCAGCGGACGTATCCCAAGAGCACTCCACTCTGGTTCTCCATCTTCTCAAAGTCTTTTTCCTCAGAAGAGCTGTGGGGCAGGAAACAGAGAAAACCCAGTCAAACATGACCCTCCACTTGCAACCCACACCCGATATAGTTAAATGCCTCGATGGCTGAAAGAACAGCATTCAGCACCTGCATCTGGACAAAATGACCTTAGAAATCCCCTCCAACACGTTCTGTGAACTGAGCAGAAGGGAGAAAGGGAGTTTGTGTCAGAGACACACCACACTGAGGTACACACCACATGCAGGAAAGCCCTACACAGCATGGGTGTAGCTAAGCCTTCCACACATCTGTAACCCTGCACACAGCAGGAAGGCTCTGTTGCCATCCCTCCTCCTCTGCCTCAGACCCACAGTGCAGTCTGAGTTCTCTGCTGGTGAAAGCCAGGTGCCAAGGAAGCTTTCAGCAGAGACAAGAGGGTGGGAAGGGAATATAAAAGCACACAGGTAAATCTGCATGGGAGCACAGGGATAGCCCCACATCAGCTAAGATGGGGCTCAGACGCTGCGAGCTGCTCCTCTCTGATCTTGGTTCCTCTGGCAATAACATGTACTTTTCCTTCTTTTCTTGCTTTTCTGCACCATGCCTTTGAGCGCCAAACCTGCGTTAAAACTGCAAAAACCCAGAGCAGGATGAGAGCAGATAGGAGGATGATCTGTGTAAGTGACAGAAGGAAGAGAAGAAGAAATGTCACTCCAAGCCCGCTCTCAGCCAGGTCCTCTGTCTGGCCTTCCACCTCTGACATTTTCTTGTTAACACTTTCCAAATAGAAGCACCATCTTTACTTTTCTTTTTTTTTTTTTTTTTAATGCTGTTACAGTACAAAGAAAGGTCAGACAATTCCTACACTGGGAAAAAAATTATTAAGCTGGGCACTCCTGACCCCTTGCCTTCAAACCTCTGTTTTGAGAACTCATGAGCTGCCAAACAGAATTTTAATCTGAAGCGTTCACCTTTATAGGAAGGAAACCACAAAACTACGGAGACATTTCAGACGCCAAAGAAAATATTTCCCATCACTTACAAGTACCTAAAGCAAAAAGGAATGGGAGCACCCATTTAAGCTTAGCATTGTGACTGTAAAAATGCCTACAATGCATCCCTACACCAAGCCACCTTCTGACTTACTGATCTCATGGAATCAGACTTTGTCCAGACAGCTCCTCTTCAGCAGCACCACCACATTTCTGCAGCTTTGTAGCACTGATTGCTTTAGATTTCTCTGTCTGCAGGCCTGTTTTCTGCATTGCAGGGCAGAAGTGAGCTGTGCAAGCAGGCTGAGAGCAGATTTAAACAGTGCTGGACAAAGAGGGCTTGAGGGTTGGGTTGCTTGGGTTTTTTTAACCTCCAAGAAATTAAAAGCCACACAGAGATGCCACGATAACAAACAAAGTAATTCTGTTTGCACTCTTGGTACAATGGAAGGATAAAGAGCATGATGGCCAGGAAGAATGTCACATGTGAGAACGATATGAAGCTGACACAAAAGGAGAAGGCAATTATGCCCCACGCTCTTTGACTCTCCTTATTACTGCTGGTCCACGAGCCAGCAGGTGGTTCTGCTTCACAGAACAAGCAGAACGCTTCATTCTCCCTTTCAAATCAGTGTTTTTCCAGGGCACCTCTGTTTCAAATAAATATCTGCTCAAGTGACGCTGAACTCTGCAGAAGACTACCAATAAATGGGTACTATTACATGTTTCTAGTCAAGTAAACATCCCTGGCAAGCAATGGACACAGAGTTGGACCCAAGCTTTGGGGAATACAGCAGAGGAAAGGAAGGGAGAAAGCATAAAAAAGGAGGCAGACTACGTTTTTCCTCTCTTGCTCAAACAAACCCTCCTACCAAGCATTTTTTGTGTTATGGAGCCAACACAGCAAACTTTGGAGACTAAAATTATTTTCTATACATTAGCTGGACAGTCAGCTTGCTTCTGATGGCAAGCCTGTGTAAGTAGTAAAGAAGGCAGAAAGAACACCAGCTTACTTTTCATGTTCAAGTAAAAGTGGCAAAGCTGGCCTTGAAAAAGAACAAAAAGGACCCAAATATCTTATGCTTCCTAGATTTTACAGGTGATTATGGTGAGGAATAACAGCCAACCTGGTGAATGATAATTATTGGCTTCTACAGGCCACCTTCCTGAAGGCTTTTTCCAGACCCATTCCTTTTACAAAGATACAGCCTCAGCACAAGCACCTGTTCCAGACAGCAGCAGGGGTGGAAAGCAAAATGGATTTCAAAGCAAGAGCCATGATAGGATTGCAGAAAATAGCCAGAATAAGAAAAGGCACAAGTAAGCAATGTTTTCTAAAACATCTAGCTGCCTAAGAGACACTGAGGATGCCAGAAGTAAAGATGACCTTACTTTCTTATTATCAGCTTCATCTGTTCTAGAGGAGCCCACACTGTTAAAGTCTCCCCAGCTTTGCTGCAGCAAACAAAAGGTGGTGCAAGGAGGATGTTCTGTTCTCTCTCAGGGACATTTTTTTGAAGCTGAAATCCAACCCATTACATCCCTACCTCTAGCATTTCCTCATTTTATCAAAAGCCCAGCTGCACTGTAGCTCCCAAACACTGGCTGAGTTAAAAGCTTCTTAATTAGAAGAGATGGGAGCCTGACATGGACAAAAGTCTGAAAGGATTTCACTCATGTAACAGACCAAACCCTTTAATTCAATGTTCAGAGCAGGAAGTCTCTTGTCCAAGCTGCTTCAAGTGGCTTCAAGCCAGATGTGGCTTTTTCAACAGTGAAACAGCAATTGTAGAGGAACAAAGCAGCAAATAAGAGAGAGCCTCAGGAAGCAAAACACATTGCAGTTCTGATGACTTCTCTCCCAGAAACCTGTGACTGAGAAATTCTTCCTCTCTGTCCCTGTTTGTAAGGGCACTACATGGTACAGCTGGGGCACAAAGCAGATCTCAGTCTAGCAAGTGCTGTCATACCTTCCCCTGGTTACAGATCACCACTGCCAAGGATTGCAAAGGGCAGCAGCTTCATCAGCACGATGCACAACATCACAGAAGGACCACTTTGAAAGAGGCTGAGGTCTTTGGAGTACCAGAACTGTGGAGTGGTATCCATAAGTGAGGCAAACAGAGCTGGCTAAAGTGCAGAAAGATCAGCTTGGGAAGAATCATGCTTTCCTAACACAGGGGGTAAAAGCAGAGAAGATATGTACAGGCAGCTAATGCTTTTGGCCAGGCAAACCTGCCAGGCTCTGCCAGAGAGATGAAGTCAAGCCACCTCCAGTGACAAAGCCAGTGGTTGTTACCAAAACTTCCAGTCAGGATTGGTTTTTCCAGGTCCCTTCTGGCAGGAAAAGGTCAGCACCAGTAAGAATCAGTTTCCACACCTAACGTGGTCAGGACAATCTCTGCATCTTGAGCTGTTGATTTCCATCATAAAAAGGTGTGCAATGGGTCACAGCAGAGTTTGTCTAGCCCAGCATCCTGCCCTCAACAGTGGCTGTGAATGGCTGGTGAAGAGTTACAGCAGGGCAAGCCAAGGGACTTCCCTGAAGACATCTGCCAACTAATAGCCCCTGTCAGCCTGGGGCAATTCCTGAGCCACGTGGTTCCTTCCTTATCTTCCACGATTCTTGTCCAGCCTCCCTTTGAAACTGTATGAAAACATCCACTGTTCCCAGAAAGGTGCTGACAGAAACAGGGTGCCTGCTGCAGCCAGGGGTGCTGACAGAGATTCATGGGGCTGTTTCTGGAGGAGATGGTTTGACCACCATCAACTCCACAGGAGATGGAGCCCCAGCTTCAGTTCAAATGATTTCTCAGCCACCTTCACCTCTGGGAACTGTGTTGGGGACCAAAAACTCCTTTCCCAGGGCCTGGGAGATCTAATGGGAGGATGCCAGGCATCTAGAGGGCTCCAATACAACATGCTCATGGTGTGTAATGTCTTTCTTCAGCCCTGTCTTCTCCCATCCCACAGGGCTGCCTATGCTCAAGGTCAGCTCTGATACTGCACAGTCCAGGTTTGGGCAGTGTCCAACACCTGAAAAACCCGACACAGAGCTATGGATTGCACCAGGTAACCCCTGCCACAGGAGTGCTGGGGCTTAGCAAGCCATAATTCACCTGCTCCTGCAAGACAACTTTCCCAGAGCCTAGAAAGCAAACACAGGTCTTCTCAGACACAGCACAGAACAGGAAACTGCCTGCCACAAAGGCAGCTAGCACCAGCTCCTGTATTTCTACACTGAGGAAACTCAGACCAGTCTTACACGACTATTTCAACTACCTAAGGCATAAATGAGGTTTGTCCTCTGCAAAGCTGTGGCAGAAAGTCAGCTGGCTCCCACGGGCTTGGCATTGTTTAGGAAAATCATAAGACTTGAATTTTAATCCTGACTCAGCTGGCCATATGGCCGTGGGTAAGTCACGTCACCTGCCTATAGACTGTCAGCTCCTCGAGTTTGGTTCCTGATGCTTGTGACAGCTGGCACTTAAGGACTCAATATCTGGAGACTGCTAATTATATGTGAAACTCAAGCATCCAAATAGTTTCAAAGCCTCAAAGCTGAAGAATGAAAAACTTGAATACAGAAACTGCAAATTTCAACAAACAAAAAGAACAGACACAAGCTGCTTTTCCTGGAAAAGGAAGGTACTACTTTCAAGGTAGCACTACAGGGTCATCATCTCCAATTTATTGCCTCAAAAAGCTTCTCCTCTTGTAGCTGTAAGCAGTGTTAAAGGGGCACAGGAAAGTCATGGATAAAATGCTATCAACAGCCAAGCCCTTATCTGGGTGACCCTGACCACCATGTGCACATGACAACTTTGGGGTGTTGGGTTTTTTTTCGGTTTTTCCACATCCCAATGACGAGGAGGAAAGGAAAGTGAGGAGTGCAGCCAAATTTCCACAGCTGGTCCTTAGATGACCCTAGTCACTGCGGGGCATTATGCATGCACAGAATATGCTGCATTCCTAGCAGTCCTCCCCAGTGAAAGACAATGAATCAACAGTTAATGAACAGGGAAAAGCTAAGCACAACTGGCTGAGGAGCTTACCCAGGATTACAGAACAAGGCCAGTGTTTGGGTCCTGTAAGGGAAAGCGTTCCTGTACCACTGAATTTTTGGTGACAGAGTGGTAGAAGGGGATATTAAAAAAATCCTTATAGGTGTACCATAAGCTATAGTGCTCAGATACTTGCTGGGAGGTTTCCCAAAAGACATCCTCCTGTATCTCCGCCTAGGACAATATTATTAGAAACAACAAAACCACCCCCATACTAAAGCTAAATATTTAAACCATTTATTTGAACAAATCAAAAGAACACACACCCTTTCCTTTCTGCTCCTGATGCAGAACAATAAATCTTACTACTTCAAAGGAAGGAATTCAGCAAGAGTTTAGGCACACAGCAATCACACTCCTGGGGCATACGCTGGACGAGACAGGTTTGATCCCGTACATGAGAAGATATTACACAAAGAGGAGATGAAGGGCTGGCTAAGGGGTCACTGCAGCAGAAGGCTGCTGCTCCAGCACATTACAAATGCACAGCAAAAGCAGGCCAAGATGCAGTAGGTACAAAGCATTTGTTGCTTGGTCATGGAACGGAAGCATCACTCAGGAGCAGGTGAGCAACAGGTAAGTTTTACAAGAAAAGAGCAATAAAAACTTCACAGGTCCTTATACCATTTTATGTCAAACATATGCCACTTGCTCTGTTTGTTCTACCTACCTTTTGCTCCCAAGGTTTTGAAAGCTAGCAGTTGCTATAAAAAGTGCTTGTTGTAGGTCACAGTCACATCTACACATCCCAGATTTTATTGTGCTGGGAGATTCAGGGATCAAATATAGGTATTTACAATTATTATCCCAGTTGCAGGCAAAAAGCACATATGCATTGACAAAAATCACAACCATACAAAACTGACCAGGTGAAGGCACGGCAGAGATCTTGCAAGGGAAACACAGACCCCTGTTACAAATCGTCTTTCACAGATGCTGAATTTCCAAAAGCTGCTCAAAGGAACTGGGTACTCGCTGAAAATTACTTTTAAAGGCTCTGCCAAGGCTCAGTCTGAAAAGGCCAGGAGAAGGACAAAAAGAAATTAGTTATTTCTCTAGTGTACTTTGTTCATAATTCATTTTGCTCTTTCCCTTCTCTAGGAAATTTATTTCCGTTGTTTGGAAATTGTTTGGGTGGTTGTTGGGTTCTCCCTTCCCAAAGGGAACGGCAGGAAAAGAAATACACTGAAAAGTGAGAAAAACATCAATTGTTGAGAAAAAGTTTTTTCTTTAAAAAACGCTCAGAAACCCATACACACCCTGGGCAGAAAGCCTGAAATCAGGTATTCATATCTAGAGCTACACTTTACTCTCTCTCTTTTAATTGCCTGCACTTGACTGTATCCCTTTAAGGAAACAGGAACAAATCCAGGAACCTTTGTGTTGTTTATTCAGCGGGGGATTAGCCCAGCCTGATAGCCCTGAGCTAACCCGTGCTGCCTATCTTGGATGACTTCATCGTGGGATATGCCAGTAGGATACCGAGGTATATCCCGGAAACGCTGACAGGTTCAAGAGCCTTCATTATTTTGAAGAGCAACTTTAAAAGAGACTCTGCTGCAATTCAATATTTCCCTCACCAAAGCGTATCAAAGAGGAATTTACCATTATCAACTTCTTGATCTTTGCTAAAAAAATCTCGCCATGGGGAAAGTTGATTGATTCAGACTCCATGCTCTTATCACCAAGCAACCTGAGAGTGGCAATGGTTCTCTTTTTCCATTTCAAGAGGTGAACAAATAAACTTGTTAAATCTGCACTCACTCGTGCTTCCCGGTTCAACAGCACAACAGAAACCACGACTGTGCCAACAACTATCAACGTGAGAAGTCTGCAACACAGATAGGGGTCTACAGCATCCCAAAACAACATCCTTCACCCCAGAAATTGCCATAAATCCTCCATCACCCCCTCGTGTTGCTCCCCAGCTTTGGCATCGCCAGCCAGGGGCATTTTGCAGCTCTCTCATGCTGGCACAGCAAACACTGAGGGAGAGTGTTTGCACGGGAACCTCTCCTACTAATTGGGCTTTTGGCTTTGTTGGGTTGTTTTGCTTCAGGAACGGAGAGAGAAAGCATCAGTTTTTCCTCTAATAATATCTGGGCCAAGAGTTAATTCTCAGCAATTAAAAACAAAATCCAAACCACATTTTTTCCATAAACAGCTAATGGTCTTGGATCAGTCAGTGCAACTAGCACACAGCTGATTTCTCAGAAAATAAAGAGCATGCCTGCAATAGGACATGACAAATAACAGCTAGTTTAAAAACAAGTCATTTTTATGAATTCCTTTACTTTATAAATGCTTACAGGTCTCCTGAAACTTTTCTTTAAAGACACAGAACATCACATAAGGATTCATCTTACATGCTGCAGCATTAGCTGAACACCACTAACAGTGCTGTGAAGTTGGAGGGAGATCTGCTTGGAGTTCAGCAATCAGAAATTAGAAATCAGAAAGTAAGCTGAAAACAGAGTATGTGCTCTGCAGGGGATAGCTACAGACCAGGCAGGTAGGCAGGAGGCAAAGAAACTTTATTTGCCAGCCCATATATGGGAAAAGAGGATAGAACACAGATCATTTGGAGCTTGACATCAGATACACTGGAACATTTTTGATTCAAAGTAAAAACTGAGCCCAGGCTAAGGAGATCCCTCCTCTCTTCTACTCCTCTTTTCCTGGGGTTGTTGAGGCAGGTAGGAATGCCCCATAAGGAAGACAAGATCCAAACCTAATCTGGCATTTAAAGCTCTCCAGGAAATGACATACATCCAGGGCAGATCCTCAGCTCGTTTAATGGAACACGAGTGGCAACTCCCTCCCACCTTACCTGCCCCTTTAGAGAAGGGAGCCCTTGTGAGCAGAGCAGGCTGTACCAGAGACAGCAACCAGGATTCAGCACCCTTCTGCTGGGCTCATGCCACCTTTTACTGAACACCTAAGGTGCCATCAAGCTAAAAAGGACCTCAGCTGCTGCAGCTCAGCAGAAAGGCTGCTGAGGAATCTCCCCTCACACCCTGCAGGCAGCAGAGACACCGGGTACACGAGGCCCTTCCCCAGCCCTCGGGAGTGCAAACCACACTTGGTGTCCTGCAGACAAAAATTCAGGCTGAAAGCAGGCACACCTCAGTCCTCTGCTGCTGGAGGGCCAGACACATTTCAGCAGTGTTCCTGAAGTATGTCAAAGGCAAAATTATGCAGAAACAGCCTTTTGTTTAATAAATGGATAAAAGATTCTAAAGGATACACAAAGCTTCAAAAGCTAAAATTTGGAGGTTGTGGAGTTGCCTGCGTAACCAATTCCTGAATGGCAGAGATGAAGAATTGTCCTTAGTCACAGCCTCCTTTAAAAAAAATAATCCAGGAGCCTCAGATTAAGCTGGTGATGGCATTTGCACATCAAATAGGAGGAGGCAGTTCTCTACAAACCCTTCAAGTGTGTTATCTCACTGACATGACATGCTGAGAAAGTCACAGGCATTCAGGAACTGCAGCAGTGGCTGTTTTGTTCTGCTCTGAGTTGGTCCATGAAGCACTATTACAAAAAATAGCTGTTTTGGTGAAAATTTTCTGTTCCACAAATAGCAAAAAGAGTGTCCTGGGAGAGTATCATCCCATTTTTATGCTGGGAAAATGAGGGTATCTGCCATTAGCTGCTGTAGGAGACAAAGGGCTGGTTCAGCCTGGCTGTTCCTCAGCATGAATAGAGGCTGCTCTCTCTCAAAGTACATGGAATCTTTGACCAAAAGGATCAGAGCATTTGCTGCATTTTCACCAGCAAAAAGTCTCATGAACTGGACTTGGTTCATTAGACAAATGTTCATTGCAACAGCCAAAGGCCAAGCTTCTCCCCACAACTGTCCCAGCAGCTCATGGGCACTGAAATCCACTCAGTTCTTCCTCTGGGTCTTCAGATTCTAGCAGCCTGTGTCACACCAGAACAAAGATTTTCCTTCCCAATAAGAAGCTGCATCTCTCCATGACAGCCTCACACTTTGTCTGGCCTCAGCAGGATCCCTCCTGGGTGCTGTTACATATGCACTGCCAATCAGCAGAGTCACTGTTGAGTCAGCCACCCTCTCTGGGCTTCTTTTGAGCAGTTTTCACCTCTGTTCTAAGAGAGGGAAACATCTGGGGTTGCTTCATGAAGGATGAACTTTCTGCCACCCAGCCTCAGAATGCTGAACAAGAAGAGTGTTCACGGCTTCCTCCAGGTGATTCCCAGTCTTGTTTTGCCACTTCTTCGTTAAATTTCCCAACAGCCACACACTGACATGAGCACAAGTCCCTCCTGGCCAGCTGCAAGCTTTCCTCAGCCACTTCAGTGCCTTCTTTGTACAAAGGCTAAAAATCCTGTGCCAATGCCATCTCACCTGGAGTACTACAGGTGTGAGTTCAGAGAAGTGTGCAAGAGCCTCAACTTTGTTGGTCAAGATCTTTTGTCTTGAAATCAGCCTCACACAAACAAAAACTCATAGCCTTGCATTGTCCTCAGACTGCTCCCCCAGCACACACAGGCACAGATAAAATATCAAACCACAACATCAGACTATCCAATCCTTTTCTCCCCTTTCAAAGGAAAAACTTCTTTTTGGTAAAACATTCACATTGTTTACTGAATACATGTGGTAAACAGTGATTTCTTCTCCAGCTGAGCCAGCAAGTTCTCTGCAGCACCTGAAACCTCCTTACCCAGAGGGCTGCATACAACTGCTGGGGGGATGCAAGAAATTCAAGCATATTTTCTTCATCCCAAGAAGTTCTCCTCCAATATTTTGAGAACTGGACACCACTATGTGACACCTAAAATATTTTCTAGCCTATATGTTATTGATGGGATTGGCAGAAAAAGCTACACCTCACTGTTCTGAACCTGTAAGATGCACTTAAAAACCAAAAAAGGTTTGCCAACATTAACAAGTAGGAATGAGTATGGATAGGATTTCCAGGCACCAGAGCTCCCTGTACTAGTATCTCCCTGGCTGATGCTGTATTGGTTTTGCCCAGGAGGGATGCATGGACAGTTTGACCTTTCTGCAAATGTTGTTAAAATAACAAACAGAGCTGAGGCAGATGGGTGAAGCCAATTTCCAAGAAGATGGTTAACCCATTCTCGGCCTCCCAGAGAGGAAAAGTGCCCTCTGCACAAGTGTGTTACCTCTCACCTCTTGATTTACCTGCCAGGAGTGAGTATAAAGGTAAAAACTCCCTCCTTCCTGTGAGCTCAGGAGGTGTTGGCTATGCTGTGCAGAACACCTTTCCTGAAATACCAGTGTAACCTCTGCACTGGAAAAGGGTAAAGTCCATGCCCTGAGTAGAGACACTGCTTGGCTGTCAGACCATCGAGGGGAGCACGGGTAAAGCCTCAAATCCAAATACCACCACTCCCTGTCCCAAAAGAAGAAAGGCTCAGTCTGAATGCACAAGAATTCCAGGATCTAGCACAAGATGTCAGAAATATCCTCTCCTTTTCTCATTCAGAGGGGACAATCACACCAAAATACTGAAAGGCTCACACTTCTACAAGACAGAAAGCTAGAGAATGTTTTGAGCGGCCGCAAGCCTTGACTTTCTCCTCCACAAAGCAGGGTAACACTGGCATGTGAAGGGCACCTGCTCCTGGCACACCAGGCACAGCCTAGTGCAAGGAGCAATCAAAACAAGCAACGGCATTTGAAGCAAAGTTGGAAGCAGATGCCATTTGAGAGGTGCTTTTGTTCAGCGTGTGCAACTGTTTTAGGAAAAATAAAATCCCTGCGGGGTCGGGGGGATATTCCTCTCTTTGACAAAAGCTGTCACTGAATCACAAGTCCACAGCAGGAACAATGATGTGGGATATCAAAAAAGGAGGGGAATATGGGAATAGCTGTGTTTATGAGAGATAGTGGGACATTTCCTGCCAAGTGCTTTTAAAGAAAAATTTCTAGTTGTCTTCAGAAAGAATGCAGTGGAAAAACCTTAGTTTTTAATCAGACCAGCTCAAGACATCCATTTCTTAAAAACAAACCAAACCAAAAAACCCCACAATCTCACACATTCTAATATTTGGCTACTACTCCAAATCAGCAGTTTCCCAAATCAGTTAAGCATCTTGCAGAACCACAGCAGGACTGAGAGCAAGTTTCTTCAACCTTTGCAAAGACCTCGAGTGATCTAAACTGAAGCATTAATTAATTAAGCACCCCCAGCTCTTGAAAACCAATCAATAAACTTTCCTTCCTCTACCATGGGAATAACAACTGTTTTTTGCAGTGATAACACAATGCCACTGCACTCGGTGAGCTCCACTCTGCTGCTTTAAAGCAAAAGCAGGAAGTCGGAACAGAAAATTCCTAGGGAGAAACTCTGCTGAGACACAGCAACTCACAAACTCGTCCAGACTTCCTGCTAAAATAATTCTTTGCCCAAATGAGAGACGTTCTTCCCTCCCCTGCACCCCGTTTTGTCTCTCTGCAGGTGTCCCCAGATACCTGGAGCAGCAGGACAGTGTTGCTCCCCTTGCCTGGAAGCAGCAGTGTATTCCACAGCTACAAGCTAGCGGGGAAGGAGCACCGCCACTGTAAATAGAGGATCCGAGCCGGTCCAAGCCAGGAGGTGTGGTCTGCACTGCTCCCTACGCATCTCAGCCCCTTTCCAACACAGCCTAGCAGTCCTCAGTTCAGAAGGCAGCACAAGAAAACTTGCCCTCTAGCTTCCACGGTAAATTCCTTGTAATCCTGCCTTTCGCACAGCTGTGAGGGAGAAGGGCTTGTTTCTGAGCTGCCTGAGGCAAGAGGGGAAGAAGGGGTAAGAAAGCAGATGATCCCTCATCTCACACTGAACTTACCTTGCCTGAGAAACTCTAGCTGTACTTGTACTTAGCTTGCTGCCTTGCCCCCAGCCAGTTTCCACCAGGCAAGGGCTGGAATCTCTCCCTGTGAATCCTGCCTCAAGTTTACCTCCAGATTTACAAGGCTGTCAACCTGTTTCACAAAAAGAAGCACGGAGAACTCAGGAAAACAGAGAAGCAAAGCAAAAGGTGACAGCGTAAGGAGCATGTTTCCAAAACACCACAAAACACACACCAGGGGCGGGGTGCACATCCCAGGACTGTCTCACTAAAGCAGCCAGAAATGGCACCCTCTATCCTGCCACTGACCAGAGCACCACTCTATCCCACAGCATCCCCAAAAGGAAGCAAAGCCATCCCTGCCTGCTGACAGCTGGAGATGCTGATGGGGATTTGTTGCTCAGTGGCAGATCCAGTCTCCAGGCAGCATGAAAGTGCTCTCAGCTGTGTCAGGTCCTACTAGTTAAAGCTGAGGTCTTCTCAGGAAAGGTGACAAAGGAAAGAAAAAAAAATATATATATAATTGAGACCATGGCAGGCTGGCTCTTCATCACCTGATAAGGTTTTGTGCCCTTTTCTCACCCCTACCCCAAATCTCTCTCTTGCCCAGGAGACAAGCTTTGCCATACAAGTAGTGAGCAGACAAGCCTACCCTCTACAGAGAGGAAAACCCCCTCCTCCACCAATTCCCACTGAGAAGACTCCAGCCGGTGTCTGAACAGCAGAGACCTCATCTCATCAATCTGCAAAGAGAGGAGCTCCAAACAGCCCTGTTCTCCCAGCAACAAGCAAACAGGACCTGCAGAAGACAAAGATGGGTCCTTCCCTATTATTTTAAGATGGTTATTTCAAAACCCAGACTAAAAAATGGACATGAAGCTTACTACAATCACAATTGTCTTTACTAGAGGTTTTACAGGGCCAGAGAGCTCCCCTGAGCCATCTGAGAGGTCTCTCTGCTAGCAGAGGGTATGACCACCTTTCTATTCCTCACAGGCTCAGCTTTGCCTCAGCTGCAGGACCCCAGACCCCCTGGGGCAGGCTCTAACAGTGCAGCTGTGGCAAAAGAACCAAACCCAAACTCATAGCAAGTGAGGTGTCTGCCTCCAAGCAGGAGAGTTTACTCACCATTTTCTTCACCATTGCTGCAGAAGTCTTGCTTGACATTGACCTATGGTCTTGGCTGGATGCTGCTAGAACAGCATAAAAAAGGGAGCAAACTGCTTTCCTGCACCTTGCACCCTGTCCTGTCTCTAGTCTCCTCCTGGAGCTCTTTATAAAGGTTCTCTTAGTACTCACCACAACCAAAAAGCTTATAAAACACACACAAAAAACCCCCAAACCCCCACACTTTGGAGGCACATAAATGAATCTGCAGTGTTACACGGATAAAGGTCAGGAAATACAAAAAGTTATGGTTCCCATAGTAATGCTAATTCAACCATACTGCAAATCCTGTGTATTTAGTGGTGCACATTGAAAAGAAAAAGGCTTCATCTACCAATGCTTAAAAGGTTTTTGATTTAGTAAAGACACTTGAGTACCACCCCCCACACACAACATTTATTGTTCAGAGCAGTGGATTTTCAGATCGGATCGGATTAAGCCAATCTAAGCACCACTCCAGCTGCCCATATCTAGGGCAATAGCAGGAGCTCTCAAGCATGATTACAGACTGAACAGTATTTGCCCAGCCTCAACAGAGGAGAGGGATGCAGGCTCAGAGTGGCTTGAGTCGCCAAAATGCAGTCAGTGCAGCAGGGACTTGGTAAGCAGGGGGGAGACAGTGACCAGCCAGGCTCCCCACACCCATAACTAGCAGGTGTTAATCCATTCCTATAAACACTCTTTTATTTGATGCCAACAGGAATATCCAGCCTGGTATCCCGCTCGAGAGGCCAGGAACAGGGGAGCCATGGCCACGCTGAGCTTTCTCTGGCATAAATCCGTGTATTGCCCTGCTCTCCCAGCTCCTGAGGGCTCATCTCCATGCTTTGCATAAAGCCCACACCACTCCTCGAGAGGGAACAGCTACAAGTGGCCCATTTGCATAGGAATCGAAAGAGACTTTGTGCCATAGGAAATCCATTAAATCAAAGGGGTTTGAGCACCTCTACTGCAGCAGAGGATTACCCCTCAGGCTACACGTCTGGGAGAAAGGAAAGGTAGATCAGGCAAACTCCTTAAAGAGGCAAACAGGATAAGGAAGAAGGAAGGCAGCTGTCAAGCACAGGAGCAACAGAAAAAACATGGACATTTGTGGGTGTATCCACATGTCCTTTCTCCCTCCAATTAATCTGAATTTCCTTCCTAGTTCCCATGATCTCAGACAGAAAGACACAGTTCAGGACAACAGATATCTCAGAACTTCAAAAACCAAAGGAGAGGAGAGAGACACTGCTGCTGAAGAGGTTCTCAGCCCTGCTAGACACCAGGTGACCCACACAGCCCTCAGAGGGCACCAAGCTGATGGAGATCCTGCCTCACTGGAGTCTGCACAGGACACAGGCACAGGGACACACAGCAGATGTCCTCCTGCCCACAGGGTTACTGGGTGGCTGTTCCTTCACTCACACCCCTCAGGCCTGTGCACTCACCTTCCCTGCTGGGCTCCAGCATCAAGTCTCCACGTTTTAAAGAGGCTTTGCCACCCTCCCTGCAGCTGAAGAGCCTGGCTATTCCTCTGAGCTGCACCAATTCCAGTCAGCATCTAGCCACACCTGCCAAGGGTAACAAGGTTTTGGTCCTGCTTTATCTTATCTAAGCAATGATGACGCTTGTCTTTCTTCTTGGGCAAAGCTCAGTAGCTCAGCACCTGCCGAGGAGGGGAGCTGGGCAGGGGCCAGGAGCTTCAGCCTGCAGCAATTCACCCCAGAGCAGGATGGCTCTGCTGGCCTGCCTGTCCCACCTACAAAGAATGGGCATTTAGTCCACAAACGAGGGCTGTGGGGAAAATAAGGCTCAGCAATGCATACACTCCTCATCCCACCTTCAGCTCAGGTACTGGGCATAGAGCTCTCCTTCCCCAGACACAATGCAGCCCCACTAGTCCTTGCCAGGAGACAAAGCACCTTCACAGGGAGGCAGACCACTTGTCTGGAGAGAAGACTTCAACACTTGTCATGCTGTCAACCCAGAGGTCACCTACAGCTTCAGTTCCCAGGTGGGGTGAGCTTGGTTTCCTCCTCTTCATTTTCCAGAGGGAAGAAGAGGGGAAAATAAGGCAGATAAAAGCATTACTCTTACTCACAGATGCTATGCTGAACAAAACGGAGAGGAATTCAGCTACTGTAACAGTGAGAGCCACCAAGTTCCTGTAGAATGTGTTAGATCTGCCTCCCTGCACTTGAACCTCTGCCCAGCTCCCACCATGCTCAGCCAAGGGTTTAGTGCTAGCCTGCAAGTTTGCTGTCTCCTTTTCCAGAGGCTTGACTCACCTAGCTATATCCAAACATAGCTGAAATTCTCCCAAAAGGTTTGCTTTCCATAGCCTAAATGACATATTTAGACATTCCACAATTTTATTTTTAGCACCACACAGCTACTCCTGCAAAGGTCTGCAGATATCCTGCCTGCTATTCATGGGAAGAGCTTGAAGCAGGGAGCAATAAACAGGTCGATACGTTACCTTTATTGCACAGTTACAAGAATTAGGCTTTATTCAAGCCTTCACTGCACTGCTTTACTTTCATCCAGCACATGTGCTAAAGGCTACTTCTTTCAAAAAGCTGTAGGGTAGGTCTTCAGAGCTTTCTCCTTATTCATAGTCTCATCTCTCCAGAAACACAGGTTGCCTCAGCCCATGATACATGTGTTACCTTCTGTGAGCAGGGACACCTTTACCTCTGCTGGGATCTTACCAACAACACAAGCTCAAGCCAGCCCCAAGCCCACACAGTGCTGGACCACCACAGCAAATCTCAGGAGGTTCATGGCTCCCAGGCACATTTTCAGAGCTCTCCTGCCATCCCCAGAACAACACTAGCCTTTCCTGCAGGGCCCAGGCATGTGTAATCCTCAGCCATCCTTCTGAACCAGGCAGTGCCTTCCACAGAGACAAGGCAGTCACTGGTGCAGAACAGTGACACAAAGTCTGGTACCAGCAGAGACCGAAGGCACAGAAGCAGAGGCAAGAGCTCCTCCTTCAGATTACATGTCTGCTAAATTAACTGCAATCACACACTTCACTGCATAGAAAGCAGGGATGTTACAAGCCTCCTTGCTCTCACTCTTTTTACTTGACAGATTTTCTTCCAGTTATGCCAAGCAGATAAGAAGTAAAGCATTGCACCATATCTCATTTCCTCCAAAACAAACCCATGATTAGATTAAAGCCACAGTCTCTGAGAGCACAAGACAGTATTTGTTGCTGCTTTAGTGCTCTGTCACACAAGGTTAAGAGAAAAACATTTGGTTAAAAAGTCCACAGGGCTTCTCAGCCGTGTTAATTCCAACCTGAACTAAGCACAGGAAAGCCCAGCACGGCTCCAGCCTTCATTTGGAAATGAAACAGTAAATGGAAACAAAATGGAAATGAACACAATTTGGAAGTCCACGGTACCACAGCCCATCCACAACCCACTGCTACTTTGGGTGTTGTTTGCTCCCAGAGCTCACAGTATTTGTTACTCCTCTTGAGGCACCCAGGTCTGCAGTCAGGTGAAACACTGAGATTCAAACATTCCTGGCAGCTTACGCAGACATGCAGAAAGCTCCAAGACAATTAGAAATCAGCAGGAAAAAGCAAATGAAGAACATGATTAAAAAGGAAAAAAAAAGTCATTTCATGGTTTGTTTGTTTGTTTTTTTTAATGTGTGGCTGGTGGTATTTAAAAGCTTAGGGTTGGCAAACCTTTTGGTCATGTGGCTGGAGGGGAGCACGTGGTGGTCCTTGCCACAGCAGAAGCCCATAGGAATATTTAGTTGATCCACCCCAGTGCTCCTTGCACAGCTGCAGAGGTCAGGTTTGCTTAGCAAAATGTGAATTAGGGCCACACAGAGGGAAATTCTTCTCAGCACCAGCCAAAAAATTAAAGGCTCGGGGTGCAGGATGAGGAAAAGAGGAAAATATTAGGAGGGTCAATCAGGACATCCAGAGCACCTCCCTTTCAAGCTGCTGGGCTGGGGTACCTCCAAGGATACACAGTGACAAAGGACAGAAGCTCTTCCTAATGGTTGCAATTCTGCTGTCCTGGTAGGACAACAAATGAATCGTGAGAGATTCCGATGTGCAGAGCAAACCAAGTATTTCCACCTCAGACTCTCCATGGATGTCTGGCAGGAAGGAGGGAGGCACTGCTCCACTCAGTGGAAGATGACACATTTGCTACAGCTGAAGTTTCTCGTCACTGTCCTTAAAGCCAAGATGAGCTCCTGCAAGCAGGGGAGGAGAGGAGGGAGGATTCAGTCCCCAGAGCAGCCTTATGAAATCAGAAAGATTCGGGCAGTGAGCAGCTGCATTACAGAAACCAAACCGAGTTTGCTGTACTTGGGAATCGATTCCCTTAAAGCTCTCTGACCATGAAGAGCATTGTGCATGGAGCTGAGCCCACGTGATTGCTGTTGCTGTCAGTTGTCCTCATCCCATTAGTTCATTTTCTGGGGCTGCCTGGCAAAGTCACGAGGAACAGCAGTTCCCCAGCACTGCCTGTGTGCTGCTAAAGACAGCCCCATTGTGGAGCCCTCCTTTGCAGCACCATCTGCAGGTCTCGATTCATCAGATGCATCAATTTGGGGCATGGGGGAGAAATTTTCCTATCTGATGGTGACAAAACAGCCAAGCAGACTTTCCAGTTGGACACTTCATACTCCCCACTGTAGCTTGCCACAAGAAGCCAAGAGAAGAGTGATGCTCCAGGGAATGAAAGTAGTTTTTGCCCAGCAAGGAAGCTTTGAGGACATTTTATACCATCTTATGAAGAATCCTAAAATTTTATATCTCAGACTTCACATCACTCTCTATGAAGCAGGGTGTCCTGGCAAAGAAAGGATTCTTCTACCCCAGCTCACTGCAGCTTTTCAGAACCTTCTCTGGACCACCTGAACCAGCCAGAGAAAGGACAGACTAAACTGATTATCTGTTTGATCAAGAAAAGCAATTTCCATGGCCCTCAGGAGATGCACATGTGTGTATATATATATTCATCTACATATAGGTAGTTAGATGAGCCTCAGAAATAAATGTAGCTCTAGAACATGAAAAAAAGGATACAACTGCCCCTGAGCCTGCATAAGGCAAAGCTAGAAATTAAAGTTTTCTGAGCCCTCTCTGATGCAGAGCAACCATCAGAATAAGCAAGAACTCAGTGGGTCATGATTAAACAAGGAAGCTGTGTTTGGATTATCCTACGTCCTGAGGATATTCCTGAGCACAGCCATCTCCCTGTGTCTGAGCTCTTTTCCTCTCCGCTGTTTTCAGGAAGTCCTACAGGAAGGGCTTAGGTTCAACACACAAGTTCACCGAAGTGCATCCCCTGCGTGCAAGATATTAGAGAGAGACGCTGCAGTCTTAGGAGAGGGAAAGCTCTGGTATTTCTTTCCTTCCAGAGAAGGAGAAACAGCACCAACACATCTGCTGTGGGAACCTGCAGCATCTTTATATGATGCAGTATCATCTCCACCTGGACCACAGAAAGAAAGAATATTCCCTGGACAAAGGACCTTGGAAAAAGAAAAAGAGAAAATAAGAAGGTCTGCACTCAGGTTCAACAAGAAAGACCAAAGTTCCGTGACCTCATATCAAAGGAGCCTGCAGACTTCACAGCGACAGAGGAGGAGAGAAGGCGAAAGAGGCAGCAGCTCCCCATGCCGGACCCCCCCAGGGCAGCGCTCCCCATCCCGCGGCACGGCCGCGGCTCCGCCGCAGGAGCGCCGTGTGCGGGAGGAGGCAGCGCTGCACAGGAACGCGGATGCTCCGTTCCCGTCCGTCAGCGGCGAGCGCCCCCCGACACCTGGGGACGGGGCAGGTGTGTGGCGGCGGCCAGGCGGGGACCCCGCAGCACGCAGGGCCGCCAGCCCTCCGCCGCCCTCTCCCCACAGCCGCAGGGGGCAGCCCGGCAGGCGAGGGTGAAGG
>VYXF01003617.1:689833-711098 GCA_013397295.1 Polioptila caerulea
GGAGCCGCAGGCAGCGCCCGGGCGGCTCTATGGAAGAGGGATCCGTGACACTGATTGACGGCACCGGGCTGGGTTTTTGTTATTTTGCAGCCATTAGGGGTTAATAAAGCTGTGTGCTTTACCAGCTGCATCCTATAATGCTAATTACAGCGCTTGTCCCCGTCACTTGACAGCACACAACAAAGTGTCTTCCTGAAGTTTCCGGCTGGACGAAGAGGAGCCCGAGCCGTGTGGCGCCCACCAGACCCGCGCAGCGCCCGGCCCCAGCCTGTGCGAGGCTCCCGTCCCGCTCCGGGCGATCCCAGAGCAGCGCAGCCGGGCCGGGCTGCAGGGCGGCCGTGCCCACAGCCCTGGGCTGGCACCAGGGGCAGCCCCGGCCTGCCCACAGCCCGCGGGCCGGCGCTTTCCGTGCCCTGCAGCTGGAGGGTACCGGGCAGACACAACAGCCAGTACCATCTATTTCACCCGCAAGGAAAACAGATTCTAGAAAGATGGGTCGGTTTTTTCAAGGGGTGGTCCCCTAATGGAGAAGTTTCAAATTTGTGAGTAACTTTTCACTGACCCTTTCACAGGTGCCAAACACCCGCTATTCCCACAAGAGGGTGCTTAATTTTTCCTGGAAATCCGGGTCTGCCACAAAGCTCCAATAAACAGAGGCTAATAGCACTTGGGGCATTTAGGCTTGAGTAAATCAGAACTGGACCAAAAATGCACCCTTTTCCCACTTCCAGATCAATGCCCCCTTTATTGTGTACTGATAAATGTTGAACCTGAGAGGAACTTGAATGGGCTTGGGCCTAGCAAAACAAACCCACATCATACAGCACATCCAAAAAATTATTTCATAAACCTTGAAACAGCAAGAGAAGCAGCCCACCAGAGCCAGGTAAATATATTGAGAAAGTCTTTATTAGAAGATATATTTCTGCCAAAATAAATAGTTACATTTTCTTCAGCAAAACATTAGAAAATAGAAACAGGAGGGGAAAAAAAGCATCAACAATTTAATACTGAAATTTTAAAGTGACTGTGAACACTACTTAGTGACATTGCCACGTAAATACGTAACTTGTGTATGCTATTGCTGGTCTAGTTGCTGCTCTGACACCAATAAGTTCCACAGGACCTCCACAGGTGTTGTGTGCTTAAGGGTCTTCCCAAACGGTGGCAGCAGTGGAGTCCCAGGACAAGCTCAAAGAGCTGCTTTAGATGCTGTTTTCAAGAACAAGAGAAAACCCCAGAAGTGAGAGGTATTTATTTCAAAGTTACATTTCCAAGTCTTCTGTTTGGAACTAGGGTTTCATCCTCCCTGTGCAGAAGGGCTGATGTGGATCCACAGAGCGAGATGGACACAGCCAGGGGCTGTGCTGGTGGAGCTGCCTGCAGGTTGGAAAAGGAGCAGTGTCCTACCAGCAGCAGGCAAGGGGAAGGTGGGAGAGGAGAGGGAGCGAGTCCTGCTGCACTCAGAAAGGCAGACACCAGAGGGACAGGAGGCCAGAGCCCACTGTAAAGGCACAGCATGTGTTTGGCACAAACAGGCTGGCTGACATGGCAGCCGGGTGAGGTGGTCCATTCTCTCACTGATATACGGAGAAGACAGAAACAGAGCTTGAGAAAACTGTTGGCAAGGTCCTCTGACTTTGGAGGCCCTGCCACCCCCCACATCTGGCATATGTTTGGTAGAAATGGACCCCCCCTAAGGAATAAACACACACAGAGTTTCAGGTATTTCTCCCACAGCTGCTTTGGTGAAAGTGAGAGCTCTTTTCTCCAAGGAAGTAGTGAATTACTAGATAATTTTTATACATTAATAAAACCACTGGGGAATATAAAAGTACTAGGGACACCCCAGTGCTGGCATACAGCAGATTTATTCTCTGGTCTGAGTGTTGCAGGCACACAGCCTTCCAAGAAGCTGTGAGAAAACAATTCCTAGGTCCTATACATAGTGGTCAGTATTTTCTCCTATCCCTTGAAAATCAGCTTGCAACAGTTTTAGCAGTAGGGCAGGCAGCAAACCAAACCAATTATACTACACACTAATTGTGTGTTACAGAGCATGCCATAGGCACGGACTGTTGTACACAAAACAACTCTACAGTGTTGTACAGGTTAGGAGCTGGTTAGATGCACAAGGTCACTGTTAGCCTTGTTAAAAGCAGCATGTCATAACACAGGAAGGAGAAAAAAAAGTGGATTCCTGAATGCAGAGACCCTTTATGTGAAACAGTGGAAATGGCAAGGGTTGGGACTCCTGGAGGAATCCAGTGAACACTGGATAAGGACCACTGGACATGGTCTACAAGACAAATTTTTGTCCAGGGACCTGGCCTCTCACTCACCATACACTGGAGAGCAGACAGGCCCTGCTGGGCTGCCCAGCCACGCATTTTGGAGAAGAAAGGACTGACTGCCACAGGTGAACTTGCTCCTACGGACTTGGCAAGGGAGGGTTAATCAGCAATGGCTGCCCAGAAGATAACTTTGCACACCATGAGGTGCACATAGAACAAGGGGCTGAACAGTTCCAGTGAGCACCATCGTAATAAACCCCTCCATACCCAAGCCAGAGCCTATCACAAGGTTTCCAGAGATTTCAAAAAGAGTGGGGTCTCATCTAGACAAGGCAGCACTGCATAACAAAAATTCACAAGCTGACACAGCCCTTTTTCTACATCAGTGGGAAAGATCTTCCTCAATTCCTTCATCCTTTGCAATCTGTGATGAATGAGCAGCAAGAATTTCAAGCAAATGGGTGAAACTTTTCAAAAGGAAAAGGAGGCTAGATTGAGGTATTTTTAACAGATCTGCAGTTCTTTTATCAGAGCTCAAATTCATAAAGCCAACAAGCTATCACACATATTGTAACACTTGGGGGGAATAAAACAGGCAAAGAAAAGGTTAATGCAGAGTGGTAGTTTCCCAGTATCTGTTCACACCCTGCAAATTGGCATAGGAAAACCAGGAATTTCCCTGTGAAGAGTTAGACCTTCATTTTTAAAGCCAGGTTTTGATTTGTGGTTATAGTTTGAAGTGTACAAAAGTTTCTCGTTGAGAATTTAATATAATAAATTAAACTACAGATGAGGTGAAACACAACACAATACTCAGGCCTTTTACCAGGCACAACTGTTGGTCTCTTGAAATGCATGAACCAAAATCCCCAAGCCTTCTGGATCAGAGCACTGGAAGACAGTGGCATCAGCCCAGTCAGTTCTGATGCAAAAGGCAAGGGATAAGGGTGCCAAGCTGGAACTTCTTAGCACACTCTGTTGCCAAGAGTATTTTGTTTCATAGTTTAGTGGTTTACATAATCACTCAGTGGTTTTACCAGTCCATGAAGAAGGGATAAAAAAATATTTGCATCATTTTCTCCACCCATATATTAAGTTAAAAAAAAACAAAAAACCAAAAGGCAGAGTCAAAAGGGCAGCAGCTTCTAAACACAAGATTTAAGATTTATGCAGTTTTGCCCCTCTCAGATGTTTTGTTTCTGGATAAAATGCTTCAATTTCTTGCCACTAAATATCTCTTATGTTCTTGCCAGTTGCTCTGTGTGCACGAGGGACAAAAGATATGCATTTAGCAATCTAAGTAGTTGTTCATGTGCCATTTCCCCCAAGAAGGTAGTCCAAAACAGTGGAAGAAAATAAATCCCATAGCAAACCACAAAATGAACACCTTTTCTCAGTTCCAGTTTTGATTAAATTCACCCTGCTCCCACTAAGTGACAGTAGTTTGTTTGCTGGTTCACTTCCACTAGCATCTAGCATTTTTTTTCTGCGGGCTTTAAACAGTCACAGGATTGACTTGTTTTGGAATTGAATGTTCTATTCTGATTTCAGAATCCTCCAGTTTTTTCTCTTCCTGTAGTGACTTCCCTGTTCCCTGACTTAATTATGCAAAGCTTAAGACTAAATCTGACTAAGTGCAGGCCTGCTTTGTAAGCTACACAGGCCCTTGTGTTACATACCTAAATTATATCCAGCAAGGGCAGTGGAGTGACAATCTAAATCACAAGTTCATTCTTGCACTGGCATCTCCTGGGCAGAGCCCCACTCCATTGCCTCCCAGCTTGGCACAGCCACTGCAGGAAGTCCTGATGCTTATCAGCCTCCACACAAACACCAAGCCCATGCCCAGTGCACAACTGTACTTGTAGGAAATGGCACCCACCCCGTCACCCACACTGCTCATGAAGATTTACTACTTTCTCCAGTTATTAGCACAACTTCTGGGTTTATTTTCCCTTTCTAAATCTAAGGTGCAAAACAGAGTCTATTAAAAATCACTATTCTGTGTATAGGCTACATAATCAGCTTCAGATACCTGTCCTGCTCCCCCAGCAGCATGTTTGCTTTGGCCATTGCACACTGTTTGTGCTAGGAGAGGTAGAAGACGCCTCACGTAACAAGACAAGCAGCAGAAAAAGATACCAGGAGCTGTGTTTGTCAGAGTGTGAAGACCTAAGCTCAGGTCCATGCAATCCCCACAGGAAGCCATGTCTCACCCTGTGAAGAACAGGGAGTTCATACTTCTCACACAAGCCATGACCAGACCACTGCTGAGAAGGCAGTGCCTCAAGGCAGAGTCCTGCTCTGCTACAGACCCACTAGCTCTGGTCTTTTAAGGGGCAAAACAAAGAGGAGCCAGTTCCAAGTGGCTGCATGTGCATCAACAGTCTTGACTTTACCTCTCATGCTCCTGCTACTGCTAGCTGCAGAGCAGGACCTGTGAGCCACAACACCAGACAGGCAAGCTGTGATGCTGCTCTAGTTACAAGCCTAAATCCTTCTCACTCCAAAGCCTCAACAACCAAACTTTCTGAGCAAAAGAGAGAGAGAAGCCTCAGTTTGGCAGGAGATCTCTTCTTTATCACCCACTTGGAATTTGCCTTAGTTGTACAGCCCCTTAAAGAGCAAAGCCCAACTGACCCCTGTCACAGGCAGCCACTTCCCCAGCACTTGCTGTGACACTCCACCACAAGCCACCCAAAAATAACATGCCCTGCACAATTCTCATCTTCCTACAAGCACTTCATATTGCTTCAGCTACTAAGCTGATACTGAGATAGCCAGGCTGAGCTTTTTTCAGAGCAACCCCACACCAATTCCATTCACAGAGTCAGGAATAGGGCCTCAAATTCAACATGTTTCCCTGGAAAGAAAAATCTGTCAAAATTACTTCTTTAAATAAGCTCAATCACTTGAGCACTCAAAATCACTCAAACACTCAGAGTTCAAGTCACAGCAGTTCCCTGAAGACCCCAGTCAAAAAGAGAGAGACCAGGACAACACGAATCAGGGAAAATATGTAACTTTTCTTCACTTCTGCAGTTCCAGTGTAGTCTGCTGCAGGACCAGCTCCGGCTTCCAGTGTGGATGCAATTAAGGGAGAGTGGAAAGGACATGGTTTCAGCAAAGAAGAAAGTCAAGAGCAGATTTGAAAGCCATGAGGAAAATTGGTTTGGCAAGAGGCTCCTTCATCTTTCAGTAGCTAAGGGATGTCAAATGATTTAAGGAGAGGAATCAAGACACATGCTCTGAAAAAACAAGGGAGGTAAAAGCTGTATGAACTTGAGCGCGTCATCTACATCCCGGCTATTTGGCAGTAAAAAGCCAGTGGCAATTCAAAGTGCACTATTTGGGAGAGCCCAGCTGGGTCAGCATCAGCCTGGCCACAGGCAATGGCCAGGCCTCACCACAAGTCTAGAGCAAGGAATCAGCCTGTGTGTGTCTGTGAACACAAAGGTCCCTTGCTTGGCCCAGTGGGCAACAAATGGCTACAGTCAATTCCACCAGTCTCCATCCTCGGGAAATCCCCATTGCAACATATTCAGGAGCAAGGGGCAGCCTGCTGCTGAGGGATGAGACTGGTCCCACCCTATGTCCGTTCCCCTTCCCACCCACCCTCATCCCCTCACAGCAGTAGGCTCAGAAGAGTGGCAGGCACTCTTTTGCACAGTCTAGAGGTGGAAGCTTTAACTGAAACCCTTCCCGAGGGAAGAGGGAGGCTTGCATGTCCACGTTGATGCAGAGCAAGCCCAGCATGAGCTGGCGCTGGTACTCCTCCCACTTCATCATGACATCAGAGACGGAGCGGTTGCTTCTCATCCACATGGGCAGTGCTTCACCACAAGGTGGCGGGGGAGAAATCGGCAGCTTCTGAGGCCCTCCGAGCTCCAGGTGGTAGTAAAGCCTGAAAGGCAAATACATGCAAAGACTCAGTACCTGGGAAGATTTGAGCAGGTCACCAGACTAGAGCTCCAGTGCCACGGTCCTGTTTTGTGCTGAGCTGACTACATGATTTTAGTGAGAAGTCTGTGTGTGCCCATTCCCCCCCCCATCTTTCAGTTACTCAGACCATGAACTCTTTTGGGTAAAAATCATACCTTTGTACTAGGATGAAATCACAGCTGGGACTCCCGGACTACTACTGTGAGAGCTTCCTATTCTCATCCACACAACAGTCTTGCCATAGCCTCAATTCAGGGGCTATTGCAGGAGTTCAGTCCAGAAGCACAGGCACACATGCAGGCCCAAAGCACACAGTCTCATTTGGAAAGTCTTGTGGTTCCCTGGCCACCAAATTTCCTCCCCCTAAAACCCAGGCTGAGATACTGAGGTAGAAGAGGTCATTTGAACACAAGCACTTCTTGGAAAGAACTTTCAGGGGATCCTGGGCCAGCAAATGCCACAAAGACAAGCACCTCTGTCTTCTAGAAGGAACATGACATAAGCTGGCTTAATAATACTGTTTTAATCAGACTAACATCTTCTAACCTACTGCTATAATGGCAGCTTCATTACAGGGTCTGCCCCATAATGGGACAAAGGAAGAGGACCATGTGCTGAGTCTATCCAACAGTTAAGGAAGCCAAGAAACCATGGACCAGATTAGCATTTCAGCCTAAGTGGTAAATCCTTCTGGTCAATTTGTGCCTTATTTGCTCTGCACCAGTGGAATAGAGTCTCCAGAATTCAAAGGTGTAAGGGGAAATGAAGGGCTCCTCCAGAAGACTGCTGTGAAGAAAAGCAGCCATACCTGGCTGAAAGATGGCTGCCCAGTTTCTTCTTGGCTTTCTTCACAAGATAGTTGCAGATTTCTGTCATCTGCTCCCTCATCCATCTTATATCCTCAGGGATATCTGGGAGCCATTCTAGCAACCTGTAAAGAGACAGGAGACAACCATTAGCTGGGTCACACAAGAGAATATGATGAAAAGAACACCAGTTCTGACGTCTTTCTTAAGGCTCAAAAGTTTATCACCATTTTCTGGGGCAAGTTCTAGCACACAGCAATCTTCCTTCAAGCTGGAAGTAGTGGCTGTAACTAAATGATATAGGAAGATAGGAAAAGTTTTGGATTCTTGATTTTTCTGGTTTTGGGGGTGTTGGTTTGTTTGGTTTTTTTATTCATTGGTAATTGGTATGGTAATTGTCAGGAGCCCCTTCCCCAGGAACACCAGCAGTGCAGAATTAGAGAGAATTCCACTCTCTGTGCATTCAAACACCACAGCTACATCAATAATACTTGTCTGCACTGGGTAGAGCACCACTGAGGGACCAGCCCAAGGCTTACCTGACAGTGAAGGAAACTGCAGACTCCAGAGGCAGCATGTAGGGGACCATCATGGCCGTGGCCACACGCACAGGCAGCAAGTTGCTGAGGCCAGTCAAGAAACTTCTTCTTTCAGCACAAGCCTCCATGAGAGCTGAAGGCAGAGGAAAACATGGTTGAATATCCCCAGTGTGACTCTCTTTTCTTGTCATACCTTGGAAGCTACTCAGCCTGAGGCAGCTACCTCCCACTTCTTATGAAGTCTTGCTCAGGTTAGTCATTCCCTGAGCATAGCTAAAACCAGCAGTTTTCACCTTAATCAGACTCTGAAGGAGTGAGCAGCTAGACCTCCTCCTCTCCTTACCATGCAGAACACTGTCAAATGAATCAACCTCTCCCAACACAGCCTCCACAGTATGAGCTACAACTTTATTTGAGACCTCCAATCCATCTAACCCTCAGCAGGTGTCATTTCAATCCCTGGGCATGACCAACCCCAGCTATACACAATAACCACACATCCCAGTAAACTTCTGAGGGAGCACAAGAAGATTGCCTGTGATCTCTCCCTTTTAGTCATACCTTGGTTCAGTCTGGGAGGCAAGTGTTCAAAGATGTGCTCTTCAACAACAGCAAGGGCAGTGTTGTCCTCTAGTTGGTCCTCAGCTTCTGTTTCTTCCTCTTTCTTCTCTCCTGGAGGTGCTTCTATGGCAAGGAGAGGACGGCCAGGACTTGGACGATGGAGGAGACCTGAGAAGAGAAGTTAGACTGTAAGGATGACACAAACCAGCTGCCCTGCCTGGCCTCTAGGGTGTTAGTCCTTGCTTTACCCTAACTCCCCGCAGTCTGAGGTCATGCCCAGCCTCTTTAGCTTACATCTCTTGTAATGCTTATCACAAGGAGATACAAACCTTGCTGGTTTAAATTCATTCTCTCCTTCCCCATCAGAAGTTCTCACATTTCCCCTTTAAGTTCCGCGGGGTGCTGTTTTGCAGAGTTTTGTTGCAATAATCTGCCGGTCACCCATCTTGCAAGCAAGATTTCCCTCCGGCAGTGCAATCCGCTATCCCGGTCCCCATCACTGTCCACGGACACGAGGTGGCAGCAAGCGCACACCCAGCGCTGCAGCGGCTGCCGGCAGGAGAGCCGCGCCCAAGGCTCCGGCCCCGGGGCTCTCAGGGCAGCCCCGCACAGACCCAGCTGCACACGGAGAGCAGCAGGGTGTCTGCAGGAGTTCCAAATGACACTGCTGCCCAGCAACTGTTTTGGCAACTGCAAAGGTCACCACTCAACCTCTCCTTCCTGAAGTGCTAGACTCATTAAGGAGAATTCCATACCCTAGTATCTGAGGCACGGTTCAGTTCTTCCCTTCCTCCTTTCATATGCACCATCAACTACTCTCAAAGCCAAAGCACCGAGCATGGCACAGAACAGGCAAGTCAGAGCACCCTACAAATAGCCAGTGCCTTACCATTCTTCTTCAGGAAGTGCAGTGCATCATGATAGCCCTGTTTGCACATGTCCCGCAGCACCTGTGGGCAGAGGAAGGAAAGTTTCATGTGGAAACTGGCTGAGCAAATACCTACCACAATCCTGGCTTCAGAGGAATTCTCCTGACTCCTGAGCTATCCCCAAGAACAAGTCTCATTCTTGCCAGCCTTGCTCAGGCTATGAGCAGGAATGGGAGGTATAGCATCAACACATTGGCTATGGGAATCACAGCACAATTTACATCAGAAGGGATGCCTAGAATCCTACTTAAGTGTGGGCACAAAGTTGCTGCTACCTCATTGCCCCATCTACAGCTGGTGCTGCTGTGGGCAGCCTTCAGGCAGTCACTCTGACAAGCAGCCCAGAATACTTCCCTGCAGATGCCAGGAAAGGCCACTGTGTTTGCAGATAAAGCCAGCTAAGACTAGAGAGGGGGTGAGAAAAAACTTGCCCAAGTAATTCAGCACAAGAATGCATGCTTATTACGTCCAAATGTCAGGGCTATCTGGCACTTCTCAGAAGTACACAGTTTGCAGTGCCACTTGCTACACTGGTATAGTAGAAAGGCTTCATAGTGGCAGCTCCATCCTTCCCTTAGAACATTGAAGTGCACATTGGTTCTGATGGCCAATACATCTTTGTTTACAGTGAGCCTGACTTCCAGGCAAAGACTACTCTAGAGAGAGCAACATGGGAATACTTTCCAAGCAACTGCTACCACCTAAATTCCAGATGTTCAAGTAGAAAAAGAAGACAAACCCTCATACAGGTGCTCAAGGTTTAGCAAGTTGCTGGAGTGATAATGTCAAGATTAAAGACAAAGCACAAGATACAGAATTAACAGTGTCTGGAATCTTCTCCTGCCAAAGTGCACACAATATAGCCAGTGCCCAAGATCTGTGGTCCCCAAGTCCTGCTGTGGCCAGGAAACTCACCTGTGGCTCTGGAGGAAACAGGGCCTTTGAGAGGCGGTAGAGGTTGCGAAGGTTGAACTGGATGCTTGTGTTGGTGACTCTCAGCTCATGCATGTTTGTGGAACTGTCCCGTGGGCAGATATCACTCTCTCCCGAGAAAGGAGACACTGTGATTGTGTTCTTCAGCTCATATTGGGGCAAATTGTCAGAAATCCCTCCGTCAACATATCTCTGAAATCAAGACAAATGCAGCAATCTTCATTCTCGCAACTGATGAAACAGCTTTTTTTACTCTGTATCCCTTTTCCTGTTTGTGCCAACAACTTGGGAAAAGAATGGAATACATCCACCAGCACTGGAGGAGTACAAACTAGTGATAGCAGAGCTGTGTTGTTTATAGCAACTCCTTTTGCTATGTTTTTTTGCTTGAGTGTGCTGCTCACAAGTGTTCAATAAGAAAGGCACACTCACTTGTGTGACTGCTTACATCTCCTATGCGGTCTGACTGCTGTCCAATTAAATAATAATACACACCAATAACTACCTGCAGTGCAAATGAGCACTGATCTAAGCTGTCACACTGTGACACTGTGGCATTTTTCACTTGTGTTTAAAACGAATAAGCTCAGATACAAGTCCCCACTGGCAGAAAGTTTGTTGCCTATGAGTAAAACCAGCTGATTTGTTGCTAGTGGGCTTATCTAGCAGCAGTCCCAACACATGCATACACAGTGGGAATCAACTTGCTGTGGTGTGATAACAGAGCAAAAGGGACTTGGGTTTTGCTCTTAACAGGCACTCTCTTATCAGGGAATGTTCTGTACTCCTGTACCATAAACACATTTGCGTTACCCTTGCAGGAAGGGCAACCCCAGTAGTACGTTCTCAAAGCATTCGTTGGATACTGTAATTGCACAAGGAGCTGAGCAAGACGATCCCTATCACAGGTTTTGGCAGAGTAAGCAACATGCAGAAGATAAAAGGAAAGGATGTCAGTCAAGCCAAGAGAGAAGGAAGCTTGGGGTCTTTGCAGAGCAACAGTTCCAGCTCTTGTGAACTGCACTTACAGAAGAGTTCTGCTGGTTTTGTATTGGGGTTGATCCTGCAATTTGCTGCCTGGATCCATTTCCTTCCTACCCAAACAGAAATTATGTTACAGGGGCTATGCAGCCCCACAGCTGGCAGCTGTAAACATCTTTCAGGTCTGCTGGGGAAGAAGCTGAGCCAGGAGAGGCTAAACACAGGCAGAGCACAGAAATGCTGATTGAAGGAGGAGATGCTCCATTCTGCATCTTGCTTCCTCTTGTCTCACAGGCAGACTGACCACCAACATTGCTTTTTTGCTGCACAATGTCTAGGAAAACACCAGATGTGTTGCCTGGAGGGTGCTTTGCACTTTGTTCTCGCTTGCTCTGGATGGCAGACAAGACAGAGACCTCAAGCAGCTTCTCTGAGCCTGGGGAACAAGTTCCTAGGCTTGTGGGCTGAAAGCAAGTAAATTTAGCTATATCAAGCCAGCTGCCATTGATGCAGCAGGGTCAGGGTGGACTGCACACTCCCTTCTTGGGAGGCAAACTACACCTCAGGGCTACCTTGGCATAGAGCCTAGAGCTTCACGGGAGACGGCCTGTGATTACAGATGTAGGCTACAGCAGCCCAAACTCAGAACACATGACATTATAACCTCATGGCAGCCCTTGCTTGCCAAACACTGTGTCAAGACAGGCACTTAGAAACTCCTATACCACCTGAATTTGGACAGTGAAGAAAGTGGAGGGATAGGATAGATTAAACTCAAGGATAAGTACATCCTCTTGGAAACAGTAACATAGCTTCCTCACAAGATGTTTTCTGATTACAGAGCTGCCAACAATCAACTGAACCCCCACCCCTTCTAAAGTGGGCATCAGTGTTTACTAAGCCTAAAGCCATCACAGCAAACTGCCATTGTCATCCTCTTCCCAAAGTTGCTTCCCTGAGAGCCAGACTAGGTACAGCTAGAACTGGAGATGTCTGCCTGACTCCCTTTGCAAGGATGAGATTCCAGCATGCTGAGTGGGATGAGAACAGAGCAAAGCAGGCAGCATGCACTTTGTTTAAAGAAAAAGAAGGTAAGCTTTAGTGCTGGACAACACTAGTTTTGCAGTAAGGATGCAGAAGACACGTTTCCCTGAGGGTGGCAGCATGACTTCACAGATGCCATTAGAAAAAAAGGCTCAACCACGACAGAGCTGACAGGCAAAGCCTCCTGACTCCATAGAAATCCAGGAGTACACGTGCACCATTCTCTGGTCCACTGCTTCCAAGCAATGCTGATTAACATTCCTCAGTAAAGCTCAGCTGCCACTCCTTTGGATTTGCCTGAACCTCCAGTAACCCAAGTGTAACCACTCTCCAGCCTCCTGCAAAGCCCAGAACAGCCCAAAGCTGCAGGCAGGAGCCACCAGCTGCCTGCAGGCACGAGCAGCAGCAGTTTCAGGGGATGGTTCATAGACAAGGGTGCCCACTTCCATTCCCTTATCATGTCCTCCCGTGCTCAGGGCCCCTCACTCACACGATTTGACAATCAGCTTTGTGACCCTTGCCAGGGATTCATCTCACCCACATGCTGCAGACAATTCACAACTATAGTGTGTGTTGACAGGTCAGTTACTGACTTTTCCATTTCTCAGTATTTTGGTTGTTGGGGTTTTTTTACCTCGCCTGTCCATCTCCATCATTCCCTCCATGAGACTACCAGATCTCAGAGAAGCAAACACTGGAAAAATTTAGGAGGAAGGCAAAATATGGATTTTGCACCTTGCACACAGTAACATTGCCTTGAAAACCAGGCCTTGTGCCAGGCCTGTCAGTTTATCCAGTGGCAAATACAGTCACCACAGGCATGCTAGGAACCGTGCATTCCAGTTTCAAAACCATCTCCCAAGCTCATATCCAACCCGATTTAACCTCTTGCCTCATGAGCAATCCCCCTTCAGAGCCATGCTTTTCTGGGGAAGAGGTAGGAATTAAGTTTCCTCATCTCATATTTCTTCCCCACCTTTTCCCAGGAGAAGTTATCCCTCAGTGTGCCAGGGCAGCTGCACATTCCACAAACCCTGATGTTGTACACAGTTTTGGAATTGTGAGATTTTTGCCTGATGCACACTGACCTCAATTAGCCCCAAAGAGATATAAGGCAAGAGCCACTGCTATGGTCCCACCAGTTGAAAGGAAAAAGCCCTGCCTGCAGTTGCTGAGCAAATACCAAACCATTACTGATTCTGTCACTTCTCTGAAGGGCTGGATAACACTGGACATCTCCTCCAGGTCATTTCCCTGACCAACGTGCTTGCACAAGACAAAATCAGCCAAGCTGTGTATTATGCAGGAGCAAAACTGACCTCACTTTAAGGACACAGGTAACAATCAGAGCAGATCTGATGCTGTGCTCTGACAGACAGAGGCACTTTGGTTCAGATCACTCATGGTAAATCAGGTTGCATATTTTATAGCAGTTCTCCCTCTCCCTTTTGACTGTGTAGGTTGCAAAACCCCCTGCCATTTAACGTGTTCATTAGCCTGTGTAGCACAAGGGAGGCCAAACTCCACTTTAAGGGAGGAGGCCCTTAAAGCATGACTGCAACATCCAGAAATGCTGCAGCTCCACACAGCTTTCACGTGTTCTCATTTCTAACATGCAAACACAGAGGAATAAATTGCTCTTGGACAGCCTTGGACACAATTTAAAGAAAGCTCTGGCATGCAGCAGAACATTATTCTCAGAGAAAGGACAGGAAGAAATCCATGGAAAAGAGGGCCAGTATCCACACCACTAGTTAAAGCCCTGCAGAAAGTGTCAGGTATATGGGACTACACTCGTGATTTTTATCCTGGGCCCAACTTCTTTCCACATGCAGACAGCTGGAGCCTCAGTGAAGGAAAGTGTTGAACTATGCAGCCATGAGAACACTCTCCTAAGCCAGCCAGCCCTTCCCCAGACTGCTATATATTACTGTATGTTAAATCCACTGGTCTTCAGGACATTTACAGTCAACTGCAGGCAGCAGTGGAGAGAAGGCTGCTGGAAGTTGTTTATTGAGAATTTCTTGTGTCTCTTCAGATAAATGCTGCCAGCAGGCACACAATAACATTGTCAAAACTTACTCATTAGTATGCAATTTAATGAAGGACCATCTTAGAATCTTACTTACCACTCCACGCAAGGTTGGCGGTATCAACCCACAGTAGACAGGGATAAAGGTGCTGCAGATACAGGCCTGAGGGAGAAAGAGATCCAGAATTTAAGATTCAGATTAAAGCCTACTGAAACTATTACTGTTCTCAGAACACCACGCTGGCATGTGCTGACAATTATACTCCAGTACTAAGGATATTTGGAGACCAAGGCAAAACAAAACTGCATGCAGTTCCTGCCCAGCCCTCTGCAGTAAGAGTCCATTCACCTGGATCAGCTCCTCCTTGGAATTGAAGTCTGACAGTATCACATTTTCTCCATCAGAGACCCGTGTCAAGGAAATACCCAAACGTCCTGCTGCAACCTCGTGCCCATTCTCTGGCACCATCTTGGACAGGGACATCCGAATGGTTTTCACCAAGTTGAAAGAGGGGTGCAGTGGGCCCAAGAACCTCTTCCGGGCTTCTTTTGACACCCGAATAATGCTGGCACCAGCCTCACCTGCAACGACAGAAAGACAAATGCACCATGAAATGCTACTAAAACCAGTCTTCTCCTTTACAAAACTAGGCACAGAAAAACTTCATTCCCAGCTTTCCCCAGAGGTTTCTCCCCTCTGGCTAATATGCAACTCGAACCAAGAGATTATTTATAGAGGGAGTTACAGAAGTCATGGAAGTTTGCTGCCTTAGCCCTCACACACTGCCATCACAACGAGGTACCCTCCTCTTACTTATGTTTTATGAAGTCAAGGAAGATCATGTGCATCTGACTAAGGCCTCATGTTTTTTTTTTTTAAGATCCTGTTGCATTGGCCAGTGCAGGGCTGGTGAAAACAGACCAAGAAAGAAAACAAGGCTGATACTTCAACAGCTTTGAGCTTATGGACAAACTTATAAATCCTTCAAAACATATTCCACTACTACTTTTTTAGTAAGCATCTTTTTCCTGACAGGAAAAAGAATCATCAGCCAGTTAGCAGAAGTGCCAGAACAGGAAAGCTGGTGCTTTCCAGCTAAGTGATCCTAACTCTGCTGTCAATGTCAACCATGTCTCAAGAGAGCAAGAGGGACTAATGCTCCATTAGGGAATCAGAGACTTATTTACTCCTGCAGAGCCTCTGGTGTCCCATCCCTTCCATATCCAATTCCAGCACTAAACTAGGCCCTGATGGCAAACTGGACATGTGAAGGAATGCTTGCTTTACCCTTTCACACAGTGACCCAGCTGGGTTTGAGAAGAGGAGACATCCCAGCTGCACAAAAGGGAAGGTATCTGCTAAGCCCATTATCTCAGTCACTAGGAGCTCCATCTGGCAAGCACATCACAGCTCTCCAGTAGGAAAAATGGGATGGGAGGAAACAAAAATACAAAACTACAGCATGCAGCATGTTTCCCTTTGCAGCCACTGGCTGCTGCCTCCACACACATCCAGGCATGGTGAGATACAACAGTTCCTCTAAGTAACAGCTAATCACTGCATTCCAAGGAGCGTCAGGAACATACACGTGAGAAGAATGTGAGGGGAAGAATTAGAGAAACCAGGAGAAAAGAAACATGCTTTTACAAAAGAAGACTCCTCTCCAATCAAACTGAAGGTCATTTCCTAGAAAAGGACGAAACACTACCAGTTCAAGCCAACTGGAAGTCCCCTCATTTCGCTCTCCCACTCAGTTTTCAATTGCAAAAACAAGGCAGCAGAATGAAAGAACTCAAGTTAGACTCAGGTTAATAAATACAATGGAGATAAGAGCAACAACCCTCAATGCTATGTTGACATATCCCAACCTTTTGCAATACACGTGTGCCAGCAACATGTTTTCCATCAATGCAGCCTGGGAACGTGATTCTGGGCTTAGGAAACCCACCAACACCAGTAGCTCAAGCACGCAGAGAATTGGACCCTTGATCATGACCAGAGATTCTGAGGTCAGGATTTTAGGCACTGTGAGGTAGCAACTTAGCAGAAAAGCCAAAGTTCCCCCTCTGAAGCAATTTTTAGCCCTGTAATCCCAGTCTTCTGTCCTAGAGCAATGTTTAGCAGTTAATTCTGATCTTACTCAATTAGCAATAAGCCATTGAGCCCAGCCTGTTCCAGATAGTAGCCACATGGTTCAACATCCTTCCCAACATGAAAGAAGTTAGCCCCACAGAAATACACTTTATAATCACTGAGACATCAGCACTCAAAACTCTCCCTAAGACACCTTCATGTCTGTCAGGGGAAGGAAAGACACACTAAGAAACTGCAATCAAGTAAAAAAACCTGAAGGAATCCCAGCCCAGCAGCTTGATCACACAACCCCATAAAGGAAAATCCTCTGCACTGAGTGCCTTGCAGGGAATTGTTGGCTTGGTTGAAAACCCCAGTGGGAGAGTGGGTGTTGAACGTGCGGCTGAGGGGAGACCCCTGTGTGCAAAAGCCATGCTGAGGAGAGTAGGGGTTATCCAAGAGATGCTCAGAGAACAATGCTTTCAGGCTTGGCATCTCAGTGTGCATAAAGCCACGACAGCAATACTGAAAACAACTGCAACTAAAGGGAGCTTATGACTGTTTGAACAAAAACGTGAGCTGGAAGGGGTTTGGGGTTTTTAAGAAAAACAGAAGAGCAAAGTCCTGACTATGCCAGGAAACAGCACTTGAGGGGAGCCCCGAGTTGTAGCTGCCTTGTCTATCAGTGTTTCATACCCAAGAGGGCAAAGTGAGATTATTGCTAATTAGCAAGTTCATTCTTTGAAGACTTTCCGGGGGTTTTTGTTTTGGGTTCCTTTTATACAGGTGTGCATACAAGCATACCCACAGGAGCTTTGAGGCACTTCTGTTTAAAGACATCTGTGATTCTGTTGGCCTCACTGAATCACTTGCACCAAAGCTGGATGTGGAATCGCTCTGTGGTAAGGCACAGGGGGACCTGCAGTACCATCAGCCTTCCAGGAAATAAGGCCAGCTGAGAGGTCAGCCAAAGAAGCTACGTTTATGTAGCAAGATCCATGATAGATGGCAAGTCCCCTTGGAAATGTATTTGGGAAGAGAGGAAAGAAGTGACTGTTTTAATCCTGTTAGGACTAGAAGTGCTATTCCAGGAAAAGCGGCTCAAATTCTGTTTGCAGTCTGTCAGAGGGAGCAGCTGAATTAGAGGCAGTCAAGAGAGACAACTCCTACAGGGGTCAGACAACAGCTCTCAATTATTTCTAGGACTAGTCCAGTGCCAAATACAGCCCTTAGGAAAGCTTCTCATTGGTTTTTATGAATCTAGTGATTCAGGACACAGAGTCATGTGAAAAAGGTGAATTAAGTTTATATTTTCTTACTGAGGTATATACCGCAGGGCAGAGGCAATACCTAATAGTTAGCAGTATTTGCTGTCAGAACATTTATTCCTTCTCACACCAAGCAATTAATTCAACACCTTTCCCTGTAGAGATCTACTAAGCCAATATTCCCCAAAAATGTTGCATTAACATATGTGGAATATTTCATTTTCCTTAGAAAGCCCACATTCCCCTTTACCCCCACGCCAGCACTGACCCACTGGGTGTTGTTATACATAAACCCAAGTACTGCAGGGCTATTGTTCTTATCTGAATTTCACCCGTGATAACACAAAGGAGCATCACAGAGTTGTGTCCTGAAAGACCCCAACAAGTCCCTTGCCAGAATAGGGAGGCCAGCTGCTCCCCCTCTGCTCATTTGTCATCTGCAGTGGCTACAAAAGACAAGATAGTGGCACCCATAGGAAAAGCCCAAAGGCAGCTGCTAACTCACATTTCATTTTTAAGCTATATCACTCCAGCTTCACATTAGCTAATTGACATAGGGTTAGACTGTTCCCTTTACCAACTGACTTTCATCTGTATCAGTCATGCTCAATTCCAAAACAACCCAGTAACTAAGTCTGTACTGCCTGGCATGCCCTAAACTCTAACCTGAAAAGCATTCAAGCAGCACGTGCTATTTATAACTGTAAACAAACACCCCAGCAGAGCAGCCTGCTGTTTCTCTGCCTCTGGAATGGCGGAGCTGAAGATGGATCACCTAAAACTGGTGTCAGCCAGGCAGTTGGGAAGACCCTTAACTGCTGCTAAGGGCTTTGGGATGAAACAGAAAGGCTGCTCCAAACCTGGGCAGTGCCTGAGGATGAAGACCATGGCAAAGTTTAAACGCTGCGTGACAGGAGGGGGGACAAGTGGGGAAGAAGGGCCTCTTCAGACCCACACATGCAGCAGCAGGGCTTTGGCACCAAGGGTGCTGTGATGATCTCCTGTTAAACCACGTGTCAGACCGTATTGGTATCTATTGGCCAGCCAGTAAAATCACAGACGACCCATGAAGTATTTCAAATGGAAAAAAGCACCTAAGACACAGACAAAAATAGGAGCAGAGCAAGCTAAACAGGGGGAAGGGCACTCTGAATATTCAACCCTGCAGCTCACCCATGACACTGCAGGTCCCTCTGGGAGATCTCTGTGTCAGCACAAAGATCACCTGCGCCAGGGACATTCCCCCTCCCCACCTAGTGCAACAGTAAACAGGATACAAACTTCAAGGAAAAGTTCTCCAACAGGGATGGAGAGCAGAGGACAGCACAAAGAGCTGGTGGATGTAGGGACAGCACTCTCTGTCCGTGCTGGCACGAGGCAGAGAGGTCACACCCCAGACTGCAGATGCCATAACTTGCCTGGACAAGTGAGGCAGGCAGGAAACTGCAGATCCTCACGAAACCTGCTTCTAATTCAACACCAACACATGTATTCCTTCCTACACACCAGCAACACTCCTCCCTCCTCACTCCCATTACCCAGCTAAGGCTCCGGACTGGCCCAACACACCAACAGCTCTGAAAGGAAGCCAACTAGCAGAAGGAAGCACAGGTACTTTTGCTATTCCCCCAGGCCCTTGACAGCCCTATGCCTTGTTAGTTTGGGATCACATGACCAAGCTATTTTGATTGTAAGATTCTCAGGACAGGAGTCCTGCCAGCCCTGTGTACTATAACCAGGGAGCTCATTCCTTCAGTTCTGTTCAGCTCTCTGTTCCAGGAAGGTTTGTGTGATACTCAGCACAGATGTCCCTTTTAAGAGCCCCCTGCTAAAATCTTCACGCTTGCTTTCAATACAGCTGGTTGCTGAACACTGCTGGAATTGTCATTATCCCACTGGTAGACCCCAGCCTGGATGTTAATTTAGGAATAGGATGAGTCAGAAGGAATTTATTAGCATGATCTTCCCCAACATTAATTTATCCTGGTTGCCTGTCCCTTGCTTTTTCAGCTCTTCTGTGCCACATATGTGGAAGAGCTTAAAGTCAGTCTCTGACAGTGAGCAGAGGTTTCAGGAGAGCTGTTCCATGTTCTTCCAGGGCACAAATCCTTAAGCTGCTCCAGCTCAGCATACACAGCTCCTGCACTTGCCTCTTTTCTAAGTACTGAGAGAAAGCAATGCACATGCTTTCCTGCCTGGCCTCTCCCAGGAGATGATACAGCCCTAATTATAACACAGTTCTGTCACCAGCCCAAAAGAAACTCACTAAACAAGAGGCACCAAAACAGTAGTTTTCAAACTGACATCTAGAAAATAATTAACAGAGAACTTTATTGGATGCTTCCTCATGGGTAGCTCAGATCATCAGAAAGTGCCTTGTTTATTCATCCCAAGGAGCAGTGCACAGCAATGTGCCAGTGACCCAAGGACAACCCCAATTCTTGTGGGCAATGACCTCAGTTTGTGAAAGATCCCACTGCTTGGGTAGACTTCTGTTCCACTTTCCACACTCATGCTGAAGCAACCTGATTTCCACTTAATATCCCAAGAGAGCAAAAACCAGCCAACATTTCAGCCAAGCTGAACAAAGGCCAACTTGTCCTGAATGGGAACTTGACCCAAGATGTTCTCTGATGGTCCATTAGAGACACTGAAGAGATGTCAAAGGGAGCCCCCAAAGACAAATCCATGCCAGCAAGAAATAAAGAGCAATGTTTTTTAACCTGCCCTTATAAGACATGTTCAGGTGATAGGTGTACCCCACTGCTGGTGACAGCTCTTTAATTTCCATCTGAAATCCTGGACAGACACCTTCTTTTAGCATCTGCCTCTGGCTGCAAGAGCTGGCCTTACTTGAAAAGCTTTCTCTTTCTCTTGGTGTTTTAAAAGCACTGGCTGTGGAAAGAATATCCCTCACTGTCCAGAAGTTGTAAAACTGCCACTACTTGATACAAATAAAAAACACCCACTTTTAAACATTTGAGGATGGGGGATGGCAGCTAGCAGTGAAGTCTTTAAAAGCACCAACTCTTTTCACATCTGTGCACATCTTCCTGTAAGTTTGATTGAGAAACACCATGTACCAGACAGAACAAGCTGTTCTTCTGGGACTTCCCTAATTTCTGCTGTTCTGATGTATATTTTTTATTTTATTTAAGGTCTTCAATCTTCCCCTCCAACTATTTTGCCATCAGGTAAGAAACAGTTCGGCTCACTTGGCTCCAGATAAGAGATACAGGCAGGAAACTTTTCTTTTTATTTTTGGTGATATGTAAGAGGTAAACAACTTCCCTCACAACCACACCCACTCAGTTTGCAGACAGACCTACTGCTTGACCAGCAGTTCCCTGTGGCAAGCTCAGGAGCTCCGTGACAGGATTGAACCTCAAAGTTCAACAAACAAACAATTTTGTAAAGGAGAGTTCTTAGAAAGCCTGGCCACCAGCTGTACATAATGGTGTTTCTCCCCCTTTGCTTGGGAATGAGAGGCACTGACACCCTACTGGAGCAACTCCTAGGGATCCCTGTTGGACTACAGTCAGCAACACCTATTCTGACCTTACAGGTGGAGCAAGTGCAAACACCAAGAGAAAGAGACAGCTTTTCAAGTAAGGCCAGCTCTTGCAGCCAGAGGCAGATGCTAAAAGAAGGGCTCAGCCCACAATACTTTCTGGTTCAGATTCTTCACACTCAGCATTGCTTAGACTAGTTTAGCCCAAGACACGCTGTGCAGCAGGAGGGCTATGTAAATTCAGATCATTTGCAGCTGCTTGAGAACCAGAAGTCTCCCTCTTAATGTGTTTGTCCCAAGATGTTTGCTTTTCTATTTCAACTGGGGTGAAAAAAAAAAAAAAAAAAAAAA
>VYXF01003617.1:711128-730626 GCA_013397295.1 Polioptila caerulea
AAAAAAAAAAAAAAAAGACAGTTATGTTACCTGTTTAAATAGAGCCAAACCAAAAGGAGACATTTTTCCCTTTTGAGCCAAAAGATATGGTTAGTGTGCTCTAGATACCAGTTAATAGATGAACCAGAACTATTGCCACATGCTAGATATGAGGAACATAAGAGGAAGATCTGCTTTTAAGTTGCCAGAGTTTTTACCTCTTGCACAGAGCAGCTGATGAGGCAGCCCCCGGTGACTGCCACGTGCCCATCCATCAGCTGGTACCTGCAGGGTAGGACCCTCGTGCAAGCCCAAGTGCAGATGCATCACTAATACCTCACCTTAAGGCCCACTGTTCTGCTCTGTACAGAAGCAAACAGGGAGAGCAGGCATAAGAACTCACAGGCTTGATGATGTCTCCAGCTAAAATTTTTGTATTGGACTTAACGAAGTGTTGGCACACCAAAGCCTTGCTAGGACTCCTGTTCTGCAAGCTGACACTCGCTTTGTTTCTGTGGTCAGGACGGGAGCACTTATTTTTGCAACACAAATCCCAAAAGAGTGCAGCTGCCACTGTGAGAGAATCAATAGCGAGGGCAGGAGGCAGCCAGCCAGGATCACTCTGTCACAACCACAACAGCAACACCCACCAGTCCAACCTTTCTCCACTGTAATGTCCTAATGCCAGGCTTAATGCTGCATTTCTGCTCATAGCATTAGAGAAATTAAATGACATAACAGTGCATGAAAAGGAAAAGCTGCTCAGGAGCCCAGGCAACCTGAACTGAAAGCCATGTTCCATCTTCATCCGTGCATCAATCCCTGCCAATGCTATAGTGCAACTCAGACAGCATGGGATGACAAGAAAAGGGGATTCACAGAGCAGACAAGGTGCAGCTCAGATCCTTGCTGCTCACTTTGGACCAAGTAATACTGAGTTTGAAGCAATTTTTTAAAAAACAAGTACTCTCATCCAGAGAAAGCTAGTGGAGGGGACAAACAGACCAAAATCCATGCTGTAATGAGAAATCACCTTTCTTCTCTGTTCTGCACAGAGGCAGAAGTAGAACCACATCCAAATCTCACATTATTCACCTGGGTGAAAATGACTAACACAAAGCCTCCAGCTGCTGTCATTCTGAGAGGGAGCTAGCGCAAAAAGATCAAGCTTCACCCACGTGCACAACGTTGCACACACAGTTCATGTTCACTTCTCAGGGTCAGTTTCCAGGATGCCATCACACACACAGCACTGGAGAAAACTGAACTGTTTCCACTTCTCAGGGTAGGCATTACTAGAGGAAAAACATTTTAGAAAGAAATCAGGGCAGGAGAGTAATTACCTTTACCAGGCACCACAGATCCACAAAGCAAAAAACTGGAGTTAGCAGCCATCATTTTTCCTTCCAGTCTGAAGAAATAGCTGCCACTCCAGCAGCCTTTCAGCTTTATCACATCCCAGCCATTACAGCCAGCTGCCTCACCAACACCAAAACAAAGCCCACACACAGCTTTTGGTGGCTATCAGCCCAAGCCCTGCAGAAGGCCTTTCTGTGGGCTTCCAGGTGGCAATTGTTTCATGTTCAGAGATGATAGCAGAGACATGGCTGGCTCTGTCACATAGCAGCCCGTCACTCTTCCTGTCCTTTCCACTGGACACTTGTGTGACTGCTAAAACCCTGACACAGATGAGAGGAGCAGCCCTGACACCCTCCACGGGCTCTGAGCCTGCATCATGCCCAGCTCTCATGCTCACAAGGCTCCAATGCACGCCAAGCCCCTCCCTGTGCACCTATGAGCACACTGCCTGCTGGGCCCGCTTTGCCCTCCCTTCTCAGGGAGGTCAAGTGTCCCCTTACACCCCAAACTCTCCCCCACTGGCCCTGGCATAAGCAGGGCAGACTCCAGCAAGGAAGTGAGAATGAAAAGCCTCGTTTCCAAAGCAATCCTCTGGCAAGGGGTGTTGGCCTTTGGCACGGGAGAATGATTCTCCTTTCATTGGCACAGCATCAGGCAGATCACAAGGTTAGGCTGCACACCTTGGGAACCATGGCAAGGAAATCTAGACACTCATGCCATCTTTCTTCCAGCCAAAACATGACTGGGGTTCTGAAAACAACTTCGTGAGCAGGACAGGAGCTGCTCACAGAGGGTTGCACAGACCCCTGCAGGGGAAAAGCCTCTGCTCAGCCCTTCCTGCAGGGCTGAGCACCCAAACAAGAGTAGCAAGAGAGATGAACAGATGAACATCTTACACATTAACTCTTTTGTGTGTAAAAATATGGCTAGTAGTTAAATGCTTCCATTAAAGATTATTTTATTAACCCCACTATGTTAAGAACATTCGGATAGATAAATCAGTGTAAGCATCTATGCTGACAGCCCACTTTGAAACAGGACTCCAAGTTTTTCCATGCATGGCATAACTATGGCAGCCTGAATCCACACTCTGCCTCCATAATATATTGGGACTTTTTTTATTATTTTTTTTTTTTGCCAGGCCCAGCACTGAATCAGCAGCATTCAATGCAGCCAGCAAGACTGGCCCTTGTAATTAACATATGTAAAGGGATTCCTGATTCACTTACACCCTCAGATGTCAACTTCTCTATTTCAGGATGCTAAACTAGATAATCCACAGGAGTGGCAAACTCAGAGATTGCCAGAACCACCAATGCCACAATGATATTCATTACTTTAAATCCTAAGCCTAAAAAAGGCCTCCAAAACAAATATCCATCCAAACAAACTTCAGTGTATGAAGAGGAAGAGAATGGTTTATTCTCAGAAGAAATCCTCAAGGCACAGCACAGCTAAAAGCCTGGGAAACAGTGACAGAAGACACTTCATGAAGCTTGCAGATTCCAAGTGTCTTGTCAGGCAGAAGTCATCCTTGGGGATTTGGCCTTTACCTGTACCAGAAAGCATGACCAGTTCAGTTCTGGGAGAGTGCCAGAGGGCAGCACAAAGCCCTGGGTTCTAATAAAGGTACCAGCTCCCACACCTGATGTAACACACTGCACCACACATCAGCACAACCCCAGGGAGAGGATCAGGCCTGCCACAAGCAGCTGTTGTATCACACCTAACAAACACTCCCTCCTCCCTTCCTCTGGCCTTTGTAGCTACAAATGGCAGGGCTACAACAATGTCCAGCATCTTTTCTACACTCCCTGGCTCACTAATTGCCTCTCTCCTATGTGCTCCTTGGAGAGGATTTCTACTGCCTCAGACTTTACCACTTCAAGGACACATTCTGCCTTTTGCCAGAGACATAGACTTATTTAGGGCTTCCACATGGATTCATTTCCTCTACCCCTCCTTTTCACTAGCTCTCACTCTACTTGCTTGACAAGGCACACAGCCCAAGGCAAATACATACACATAGGCTCTACTGACTCCCACATAATTGAAGACACATCCTGACTTTCACCTCAAGTCCCAAGAACACTTAGCAGAAAGGAAGGAGACCAACATTAGAGCTGGGCAACAAAAGTGTAGAAGTGCAGAGAATTCAATGGAAAAGTGATGGTCACTTTGGAATTCAACCACGACTAGGGTTTGTATTGCAAAGAGCAAGGTGAACAGGAGCCACCCACCCACAGTGTTCCTTGGAGTAAGATTTCTGAGGTTTTACAAAAGTCCTGTAATTAGAGGACCTGTCCATTCCCATCTCCAGAAAGAAGGAATGCTGACTAATTACTATTTCCAGCCCTTGCATTGTCCTCTCCAAGTACAGAAGAGGTGGAAATCCTCTCCAGCCAAGCCAGGGGGCATTTCATGTATGCTTCATGGAGGGCACAGAGAGAAACATGGAGAAACCCAGAGTGAGCAGGGTCCCAGCATCTGAGTACAATCCCAAGCTCACTGCACTGGAAGGTAACACATCCCCCCCAACAGACAGGAGACAAGCACCACTGCCTATTGGACATGCAGGCAGAGCTGCTGTAACCATTGCAGCAGCAGGAGTTTGGAACTGAACCACACAGCAAGACATTTGAGGAAGGCCTTTTGATTTATCAGGACGAAACTTCCAAACACAATCAGTAAGTGGACACAGGACCCTGAAGAACATACAACAGCTTCTCCTATTCTACACAGAGGACTTGCAGTTGCCTTGAAGAGTTTGGGGAGCTAAGAGGCAGGGAGAAGTGGAACAGCTCAGATATGCTGCAAGTTCAAGAGATGTGCTGAACCCAGGGGTCAGAAGAATGGCCAAAGACCCCGTGTTGCCCATGACACTGCACAGCTGCTGCCATGGCTGACAGCAAGGCTGGGCACCGAGCTCTGCACACCAATGAGATGCCTGCAGGAACACCTTTCCTTACAGAAGCTCTCTTATTAGAACCAGGCAGACAGCAGGAACAAGCTCCTTCCCTCCTCTCAAAAGGTACGGGAGAGTGCTCTGGCTGCCAGCTTACTCCTCTGGACACCTGATCCCACAGCCCTGTGACTGCTGAGGGCACTGATCCAGGCTCAGCAGCTTCTCCACCAAGCCAGTGAACATTTCCAACTATGTCAGCACAGAACACCTCCCCTCCACCTCTATTTCCACCGCAGAAAAAAGCTTTACCATTTCCAAGAAGTACCAGAAGGTTCCCCACGAATTAGATCCGTATCTCCATGTCTGTACATAAGGGTGTCTCTGCTTCCTGGGCTGGGGCTATTGACCTCAACAACATTTTCTGCAGGAGGTACAATGCTCATCTTTGCAAGGAGGGACCTAACTACTGAGACTCCACAGATGCTACAAAACTTTGCTTTGTGTCCCAGTGGACATCCATAGTTCTCTTCACACAGCCACAGAAGACAGCATCACGTATGCTTCCCCCAGGATAAGCATCTTGATTCATGCTTTGTCCAGCATAAACCAGCATTGCTCTGAGGATTCCATAGACTCTAAGCTGGTTTATTTCCCTCTGTCAATCTGGGATTTGGGGTTAAGATTACACAAACACAGAGAAAATAAATCTCCATGACCAGTTCTTAAGCCTTTGCATGCACATAATCAAATTGCAGAAGCACAACATTTAAGATGCCAATATTGCTAATTATCTCCATTTTTAAAGGTTTTGTTCATTGGGCTTTTTTTTTTTGCTCCTGCAACCCAATGGAAAATATCTCTACAGTTCAGCAGCACATTTCCTGGTGGTCACATGGTGACAGTTGACAAGCAAACCCAAATATCAAATAACTTATTTCATCTCACATTAAGCCTGAGACAGAGTCCTGGTTAAGATAGCAATTTAAAATAATTAAATAAAAAAATGCTGTAAACAACCCAGGAAGTGCCCTCCAAAGAGCATTCCAAACAACACTACTCAATCTAGCAGACACACAGCCTCCTTTCTATATTCTTAGTACTAAAAGCATTTCCTCAGCTGGCTTTTCCATTTTCTGTCGACCTTGTCATGCTTCAGGAGAACAGCCAACTTCCACAGATGGGGTTTGATAGCCAGCTTTGCATATGACAGCAGAACCCACCCCATCCCCCCAAAATAGAAGCAATTCAGCAGTTCCAACCCACCCTCAGACAGGGCTATCTAGGACAGCACTCACATGCCACGCAGACAACTGAGATGCTGTTGGCTAACTATGAGTCAGAGGGACCTCAGTACCAGCTCAAAGACAGCTTTTCAGTGATTACAGCTTCACATCCCATCGTTTATTCAGGTTGTTATGCTCCCAAAGCAGCCACAGCAAATCCCATACAGCTCACCAAAGTGAGATGATTCCAGACCTTACTGAAAATAGATTCCCTAGTCAGTATAAGGGATAAAAGAATCCTACAGTAGCTGCACTTTACCATTCCTTGTGACTGAAAAAGGATGGTCTCACCATGTCACATAAGCCAGTTTTTCTCATCCAGGCCTGTGACTTTCAGATTTATACAGACAGGCAACCATCCTCAAAGCTCCATGCCTAGAATTTGTGAAAAGCTGCAGGATTTGAGGCATGCACAAAGAGGAGGCTGCAATGCCAGCATGAAAACTTTTCACTTGGTTGGCACATAAAGGTGCATTTCCTGGCCCAAGAGCCCCAAGAGATGGTACACGCCTTTCAAAGGCTGTTTTCCACAATACCCTTGGGGCAAGAAGCTGTTCATGCCACAATACTGCACTGTACATAATCAAGTAACTTGTAAACACAGGAGACTGCCCAATGCACCTTGACAGCCATACAGATTATTCTAATGGAAAAATTGCACTGCTTTTTCATGCCAGCAAACAGAAGAACCTCAGAGCTGGAGAGAGAGCACTTCAGATGCAGGGCAACATCTCTGTTGCAACCTTGAACAATAAATCCAAGATCCCTACAACTTAATGGTAAAGTGCTTAACCAGAGCTAGGCAAGGTCATATCAGACTGTAAATACCTCCTGATCTCTTATATAAATATAAGGTGCCCTGCCTAAGTAATATGCATGTCCAATGTTGTTTTCTTTGGTATTCTCAAACACGCCTTTGAAGCCCACAGTGTGCTCTAAAGGCTGCAGATCACTTGGTCAGGGCTTTCAGTTCAGTGTCAGCCCACAGCAAAGCCTTCCTGTCCTACACAAATGATGACAGTGGGGTCTTAACTAACGGAGAAGGCAGAATGAGTTCACAAGCAAGCTGAACAGATGCAAAGGCCTGAGGGAAAAAGCTGGAAAAGAAACCACTACGTGGCATCTTATTCTCTGAAGTCAAGGAAGATTTCTGCTCTCTGATCAGGGTCTCAAAAGATTGGACTCAAAGATTAACACCCCCAAGGAAGAGGTTTTCCCACTCCTCCCCTGCAATTATTTGTCTCTGCACAAGTAGAGTCTTCTTGAGTTCACAGCCATGCGGACACCAACCTTATCTACACACAGTCAAATAAACAAGGCTTCTGCAAAATTCTCTCGTTGGTCATTCATCAAGAGACACTATTTAGCATTCCAGTTTTATGGACAGGGCTGCAGACCGTGCAGAGTAGTAGCTGCCATAGGATTCAAAGCCCAGGGGCTACCACCTGCTCTCAGCAGCACAGCAAACACAGGTACTCAGGACTCTACAAGAGCCTGTATGAGAATGAACTGCCCTCCTCGTTCAGGCTTAGCTGTACCTTCTGCCCTGCCCTCTTTTACCCCTATGATTTCATTCTAACCTCTGTACCTCTGCCTGGAAGCTGCACTGTCAGAAGGGTTTATGACACGGACAAGGTCCGGCGATACCACGGCCTAGCCACGCACCCCATGTGCTTTTACTTTCAGAATTCATCTCTGTTGCCTTAGAGCCTCTCTCTACCCAAGATACATGACAGTCATGCAGGTGAGTCAGAAGAAAACAATTCCAGGGAAGTCAAACAGAAGACAAAACTGGAACAGCCAAGACCCAAGCCTTGGTTAGCTTTAAAGAGCATGGTTTGCCCTCTTTCAGGGGGTAGGGGAACACTTCCCAGAGGGCGGCCCCCAACTCAGTCCTCTTTATAATGCCTCCCACTGTACCTCACAGGGAGTGGGAAAACCTATTCTGATTCACAGAAAGCTCTCTCCCAGGTTGGATGCCTCTCTCAGGGCAGTGCCTGGCACACCATGGATGCTCTGGTGACAAAGCAGACATGATAACAGGATTGCTCAGAATGGGGCATCTGAGCAAGGCAAAGGATTTGGGCACTATCGTCAGCCTGTCTCACAGCTGTGCCACGCCTTCGAGTGGCAGAGGGATCACTCACTTAGGGAACTAATTGGGGAGTCACCTCTTCAATAGAAGCAACAGCAATTAAATTAAATCCCTGGCAGCTACCTACACAAGAAGGGATTAGGAATTTTTATCCCTTGTCCACAGTAAAAGTTGGCACCAGGGCATCACTAGAGCCTTTGAGATCTCAGAGTGGGGTCTGAACAGCTTTTAAGAGCTCCAGAAGTTAGGGCTGCACTTCACTGGACATTTTGGTAAACAACATGCTCAGGAAGGGAAACTTCACACCTAACTATACAGAAAATGCTAACTTCTGCTGCATGAGGACTACATCTCAAAAAGGAGTGCTGTGGAAAACCACCTGTCGAGGTGAGAGAACTTCAAGCAGTAAACAGCTCTGGCTGCCCTTAGCTCTCGGAGAGGCTCACAATTCTCTGAGACTAAACAGATATACCAGATTCTCTCACGCCACATTCCCCTCTCAAGCTTAAGAAACCTTTCTGCATTTGTTATTCTCAACATAAAAACTTCCAGGTACAGACCCTAACACGTGTTTGTTGACTTCCTCCCATATACAAAACAACAAAAAAGCCAGGAGGCACCACAGACCATTTTCTTCAGCTATTCCCCAGGCATAGGGACACACTACACTATGTGCTTGCTTCAGAGATAACTTTTTAAGGTTATTCTATTACTTGAAAACAGAGATAAAATTTAGCTAAACTGGAGATCTAGCTCTTGCAGAGGGCAAGAGAACTCCTCAGTGCCCAAGACGCCAAGGAATAACCCTCCTCCAGAAATAAATACAGATTGAAGGCTGCGCTACTCAGAGATGCTGCCCAACTCCCACCTGCACATGCAAACGCGCTGTCTCCATCTCCAGCCGCTTCCCCTGCCGTGCACAGCCACCAAGGGCCGGTGCCCAAAGAGAGAGGCTCCTCTCCTCACCCAGAGACCCACCAGACCTACACCCAAGCAAGGTAAACCCACAAACCGAGCCCAACAAGTCCACTTTATGTATGTCTGTGTGGGTGGGGGTCAGAACCAGGACCCCTGCGCTGACTTCCGACCATCAGGGGCCTCCTCGACCCCAGGGACGGGGCGGGGGAAAGGCCTTAAAAACAGAGCGCCGCTCGGGAGGAGGAGGGCTCAGCGCTATTTACAGCACATGCGTACATACACCCACATCCCCTCGCTGTTGCTCTAATTAACAAATTAGCAGTAACGAAGGGAACAGGCGAAGGAGTGCCGGGCTCGGCCCGCGCTTACCGAGGCAGGCGCCGCTGACGAGGGCGGTGGCGGTGAGCGCCCCGGCCGAGGCGCCGTACACCTTCTTGGCGTTGGCGACCAGGAACGGGGCATGTTCCTGCAGGCAGCTGGCCACGCCGATGTGGTAGACCCCCAGGAAGCCGCAGCCGGCGAAGGAGATATTCCAGGTGGAGTCCAGCGGGAACATGGCCTCCGCGCCCCGCCGGAGGCGGAGGGTGCTGGGGGGAAGCAGCAGCGGCCGCGGCGGAGAGGGGAAGCCGCGGGTCTCTCCTCGCACCGCCTCGGCACGGGCGGGACAGCCGGGAAGCGCTGCTGCCGAAGGCGGGATGAGGGAACACGGCCGGGTTTGCCGCTGGGAGAGCGGCGCCGGCTGCCAAGTTTATATGCGGCGGCCCGGCCCTCGGGCCCGCCCCCGGCACGGCCGCCGCCCCTCGGCAGCCCCGGCGCGGGCGGGAGCGCCAGGCCCCTCCTGCCAACCCTTCCTCCGGTGAACCCCGCTCCCGGCCCGGGGGCATTGCGGGCACTCGCCCGCTGCCGAGCCAGGGCTGCCCCGAAGAGGCAAGGGCCGAGCCAGCCTCTCGGAGGAGAGGGTCGCGGCTGCTCGCAGCACCCCAAACCTCGCCCTGTGCCGGGGCAGCAGGCTGTCCTTCCCTCGCGGAACGTCCTAATTCTTGGCATCTGCTCCAAGTCTTTGGGGTTTCCTTTGTTTTTCGGGGAGCGGGCAAGAAACGTGAGAGAACGGGAAAAGCTGTCCCCTTTCACAAAAAGCTGAGGAGTCAGAAGGAGGCAAGTCTTCTCACAGCAATAGGGCAAGAACTGGGAAAAAGGCGATCCACCTCAACAGCTTTCTCTGCCTCTTAACTTATAGAATCGTTGGAAGGGACCCCCAAGAATCATCGAGTTCAGCTCCTGGACCTGCACAGGACGTTCCCAAGAGTCACACCATGTGCCCAAGAGTATTGTCCAAACACTTCTTGAGCTCTTTTAAGGCTTATGTTGTGACCACTTCCCTGGGGAACCTGTTCCAGTCCTCAACCACCCTCTGGGTGAAGAACCTTTTTCTAATATCCAACCTAAACCTGCACTGACACAGCTTCAGCCCATTCCCTTGGGTCCTGTCACTGCTCACCAGAGAGAAGAGATCAGTGTCTGCCCCTTCTCTTCCTTTCACAAGGAAGTTGTAGACTGTTTTATACTAATCACAAAAACACACACGGTTGCTTACATTTGCTAACCTTTTCTCAACATACTTTTCTCCACATGCCTCTAAGCTCACCAAAATGCTTATATGTAGTCAGGGCAACTGTGATTTTCAGCAGTACTGCTGCACGAGGTCACCACAGAGCAGCACTGGGTGAGAGGCCAGTGCTAGCAGATCATCAAAATAGATTTCAGAAGCTGTAAAGATCCCCTTGCCATAAACAATACAGACTACAGTCATCCAAATCATTAGGTAAGTATGAAAGTTTACAGAGACATCTCAAAGATCAGCATGACAGGAGAAAGAGCTGCTCTACTCAAAGATAGGGAGCAAGATCAGCAGGAGGGAGGTTTGGAGGATACAAAACAAAAAGCATAAATTTTTAATGGCAGCAACATAGGGCAAAAAGCACTTTCTACCAAAGTTTTAAAACTACTTAATTAATCTTGGCATAAAGCAATTTGAATTAGTTTTCTTATAACTGGTCAGAAGTTTCTCTCTTGGGATAGTGCTGTACGTGTCCTTAACACCATTTATGCTAGTGGGGGTCATCCAAGAAGCCCTTCTTCCTCTTCCTTTCACTCCAAGCATCCTTTCAAATGATACAAGGGAGGCTAATACACTCCCTAAGCAGTGGCCATGCAGGTTGCAAGAACAGCTGTTTAATGCCTCAGTCTACTGCTTCACAGTCAGGCAATGGAAGTGACTAAATTCAGCAGGTAACCCTTGCATAAGTCCAATATTTGAGTTCAAGTTAGACATCATACTCTAGCCTCTACAAACAGCATTTTCTCATTAAGTGTTTGCACTTTGCTTTCATCAGACAGGCAGGAGTACAGCTTTATCTTTCTTTCAGGTCCTGCCCACAAGCCCACCACCTCACCGAGCTGCCAGGAACTACCCTTTATGCATATTAACATCCTGGCGTACCTAAAGAATTAACCCTGCTTGCCTTAATCCTCTCTTCATACCCACCCTTTTCTCCCTTCCTCTCATACCTCTAGTTGCTTTTGTAATTTACTTCCTCCCCTGCATTTGATGTGGTTACGTAACCCTTGTCAGCTCGCATCTCCTCCACCGGGAGAGGTGAGCCCTGGCACACCTGAGCCTTGACTCTTACAGTCCCTTAACACCAAGGCAACCATGGAGCTTCCACCCCATGCTTCTGATCACACAGAAAGGTATTTCCAAGTAGTCAAACCCAAAGGAAACATTGTCTTGTCTTTTCCAGAACAGGGATTGTTCTGCAGAAGAACTGGCAAAACTGACCACTGAACCTTGTCTGCAGATACCTCCCAAACACTTGTAATCACAAGAACATCTTCATTCTGGAGCCAACGCTGCTCCCTCTTTTTCCAGCATTTCACAAGCCTTAATGTTCCTAGCACGTCTGGAAAACAGAAATAACAATGCTACGACAATGCTGGAGTTAGTTTCACTTGATTTCCCAACAGCAATCTCATCCTGAGTTGTTTACATCACTCTGCCTTGGCCCTCAAGGTTACTTATTTGAGGAGGTTAATGCTGCCCTGTTGAAACAGGTCGATGAAACGAACCATGTGAACACTAATCTCTTGTGGAGTGCTGCCTGGGTACTGGCACTAGCAAAGCTGACAAACAACTGTGCTTTTCTCAAAAATAAATTAACCCCCAAAACTAATCTCTTTCCCCCCAGTAAGAAAGTGCTATGGTTCTGAATTGCTCACAATGCAGCAGTAAGCCAGATCAGCAAGATTTATGAGGCAGCTTTTCCTGTGTGTCAAACTCCAACTGAAGCTCTTCAAATCCACTTGTGCCCCTACAAGTTGAGATGCCACGGAGACACCTTCACATGCAATCTCTCGTTGTTGTGTTTATTTTCTAGCCTAATGAATGGTGAGCTGTTAGTACCTACGAGATAATAACATACAAGCAAACAATCTCTGCTTTTTCGGGCAAGACCTTGTTTTTGCGGGCCATTGGGAATTCAAGGGAAGAGGAAAGGCAGCCTGTTACAATGTTGATTCCAGAATGTTACTTTAGTATTGTCCGTAGTCAGCAAGAAGGGCACACCAGTCATTAAGCTCAACCAAAGTGCTTTTAGCATCACCGGAAAGCCAGAGTTAAATGTTTTTTTCTTACCTGTGATGTTTGTCAGGTCATTCCATGGCACACTCTTGGCACTTGCTTCATAGGAGCATCTCCTAGGGTGGAGGAGCGGTCCTGCTCTCTTGGGACTGAATTTTTTTTCTAGGAAAGGTTCTACAGCCATCTCTGCACCTAGGTAAGTCAAACCTACTGAGTTCAGCAGGCCTGCCTGCATGTAGCAGCTTGCAAAACTGGGCCTGGGTAGTAAGAGTGAAACCAGTTGAGAGTGGCCCCAGGGAGCCATTGCTTATTGCTGTACAGTAGTGTCCAGGATATTCTCCCTGCTTTCCAAGTAGTGGAGATGTCTCATCCCTCTCCCTGCACCATGGTGTTTGTAAGGAATGATTTTCAGTGAGAGCTGATTTGAGATAGCATGGCATTCGTGTACCAGAGAGGAAAGCCTGCACGTTTCAATGTCAAGCCTATGACTAAATCACTCTCCCCTGCTGTCAATCTGGTAATGATCAGTTACCAGTGTAATCTCCAGGCACAAGACTATCCCTCCCATTCTCTTCAATGCCTTTGAAGAATGTCTTCTATGAAGAATTCAGGAAAAATCCTCTCTAGCTAAAATTGATTCTGTTAGGGGGACGGACTAGGCCACGAGTCCAGGTATTAGCAGGCACTAGTCTTCTCTGAGAGACTCATGGAATACAATGCACCCACCCCACCAGTACCCTTGCCTTTGGAAATCATTGATAAGTCTGAAAGGGCATCACTGAGACCTGAAAATTCAGAAGAGTGACTCCAGAGCAGAAGCAGGGATCCCACCTCTTTCACAACTGAAGCTCATTGCAATCAAAAGAACAGAGTGCTGAACTCCATGCAGGGCACCAAACGTGCAACAGACTTCCAGGCACACCACTGCTCATGTACAAAGCCATCAGGTGGCAACAGTTCCATAAATAGGTAAGGAAGGGGGAAGTAAACATAATAGTTTTGATTTTGTATTCAGAAGAAATGTTGACTATGCAGATATGCAGAGGCTTAAGCAAATTCTGCAAAATGTGTGTGAAATCTTGGAGCAGAGCCGAGCCATGCCCTGACCTTCTCAAGAAAAACCAGCAAGGTGGTTATGTTACATTGGCTCCTCATAGCACTGTGATGAGAGTTCTATTTTCAGTGCTTTCCCTGAGAACTGCCCCCAGAAGTTTCTTCTCAGAACAGTTTACCAAATGAGCTGTCCTTTTTCTCAGAGCAGGTTGACTGAAAATTAGTTTTCATGAAAATTATGCACTTTCACAAAGGAATTTAAAGGTTGTAAGAGGACACCACCACAGCTCAGGTCCATAATTCAAGGTTAAAAGGTCATATGAAGAAGATAAAGAAAAAACAAGTTAAGTCTAGATTTAGTTGTATTCCTCCCCTCATCACAGTAGCCAGCAGCTGGCACCACATGTTTGTTTCATCCTACGAGCCTGGGCACAGCAAACTCATTGAACAGCTCAGTGCCATTCAAACAAACTCCTTTGTGCATGGAAAAACCCTGAGTGGTGTGCCAGGGCGGTCCCTTCCTGTGTAAACACTGATGGGGCTCTTGAAGCAGCAGTGCTCGAGAGGGAGGGAGGCACCTCTCAATAAAACCACATCCAAGAACTTTTTTTCCAGTGACCTGAAATGGAGGAATCACCAAGAAAAGCAACACAGTTCCCCCGCAACCCCAGGGCTGAACCACTGCCATTATGAGTCTGACAGAGAACTATGGTGAACCATGAGTGGCTCTCATCCCTACCAGATCACCAGGCTGGCACTTACGAGACAAAGTAGATAAAAGGTATTGGCACTGCTGCCTCCTGTACATTCTTCTTGCAGCAGGGACAGAAGGGTAGCAAGGGTTAGTTGCTTAAATCATGGCCATTTTGAGGCTCTAACTTCCAACTGCTCTGTTGCTCCGCTGTGAAATACTGGGTGTTTTCTCCCAGTACACCACAAAGAGCTAAGTTTTTCCTACTTGGATTTCACCCATCTCTGCTCTCAGAAGTATTTGCCATGCTTTGTCCAATGACTCATTACACACAGCTGTATCAGCAATCATTTTTCTCCAAAAACAACTCTGCTAGAAAAGCTCCTCAGTACACATGCTGCAGGGATATTGTTTTGACTCTACCTGTGCAGACTTACTACGGGAAGATCATCATCACATGCAATTTGTACTCTACATACCAGCACTGTCAGATGAAGACTTCCACAAGAAGCCAGGGTAAGTTGCCTGCCAAAACCATCTTCTAGCAGTAGACACTCCATAAATAAAGCAAAATTTACCTTCCTCTCAAGCTGATACGTTCTTGGCATGCCAGAGATGTTTCAGTTCTCCAAAAACACCATTCTCAAGTTTTTTGGTTCAGATCAAGGTATGATTTATGTCCTGATAGCCCAGAACAGCCATTCAGCATGAAGGGCACCTCTGCATTGATCTATGTCCCATGACAGCAGGATGCAGTTGGGTTTTTTTTTACAGACTGTTAAGCATATGGATGTAACAGGATATCCCAGTCAACCATTTTATTGGTGTTGTCCCTAGATCTTGGAAATCTGACAGTAATGAAATTGGTGCTTTTAAATACTTAAAAACCAAATTACTATAATTAGCTCTGAAATTATGTTTCTGGACTAATTCAGGCCTGCTGTTTATTCAGTTTCACATTTTAGAATTGAATAAACAGATCCTGGAAAACAAAGTCCTTGTATTGCTGAATAGATGAGCCACTTCACTGAGTAACCAAGAGCAAAATAGTATGGAGAAGGCTAACATCAGGAAGATTCAGTTTCCACACACTGTTTAAGAAACAGCAGTGTCAAAACAAACATCCAGGTTCACACAAGCTTTGCCATTTCCTCAGTACTGTCAGAGATGAGTCCTACAGTCTGTCAGAAAACTCACACACCTATTGCAGAGATAAAAATCAAAGCTGCTTTAGAGTTATTTTAGGAACAGCTGAATCCAAGAGCACTTGTATGGTAATAATAGACATAAAAACATTTAAAACAAAGAATTTTAATAACTTCTCTATAACAAATAATTAATCAAAGAGGCCAAATCCCATGTCATCATCAGATTCTTCTGATTCCTCCTTCTTCTCTTCTTTCTTCTCCTCAGCTGAAGGAAAAAAAAAAGACCAAGTGAATGGTCAGGATTTTAAAACTGCACCACAGATTTTCAAGACACAAGTTTTGGTGTTCTCAGCTCCCGTGCCTACTGGTATTGGAGCTTCCAGGGTTCATCTCATTCCCTTTCAGCAAACAAATACACGGAACAGATAAAGACATGACTGTTGCAGGCATGTGCTTTACACCAAGTCTCTCTGAACCTTGGTTCTAAGCAAGACCAATCCTAAGGCAGATAGAGAGCAAATGCTTCTGACTGTCCAAAGGAAGAGTAACTGTTCATTTGACATTTCCATCACATACTGGACTGCCAAAGTGGAGGAGCCCTGAAATGTGGACTCAGTTGTTAAGTTGATACCAGAGACAAAAGGAGTTGCCCTGCAGCCACTCCTCTCCGCTGACACTCACCGGCAGCAGGGGCAGCAGCTGCAGCAGGAGCAGCAGAGCCCCCTCCAGCAGAGACTGCCACGGCTCCCCCAGCCGGCATGCTGGCGAGTTTTCCATTTCCTGAATGGGACACAAGAGAAGGTATTTATTTACATGCTCATCCCAAGCACAGAAGATAGGGGAAGAGTGCAGAAAAAACAGATCCTGTCTCATGGATTGAACCTGTCGCTATCTGCTGAAAGGAACAAGAGGCTGCATCCATGATAAATATAAACTGTTTGGTGAAAAACACACAGGAGTTTTAAGATCCACAAAGGCTTATCCAAAGAACACTGGCAGCATATTATTAGGTTTTCTTCTGTACACAGTCCTTTTGTCGTTTTTCCAAAAGCTTGTCCTAAAAATAGTGGCAAACACATGCAATTTTGCATACCCACATTGTTCCCTGAATACAGCATAGTAGCCCAGAAAGTGATAATGTACCTCAAAAGTAACATATCACCAGCACTGGCTTCCCCTGCTCCTTTTTTATTCCCTTTAAGGGTAAAAAGAACTCTGAGGGCATAACTAGATCACACTTACAGGAGAGAAAGGGAAAGATTGATTGATTTATGGTAAAGAGTACAGTACTTTAAACAAATTCCTCAGCACCCTATGAACCCTACTGCATCTCCTTTGAGACTTCTGATTTCTGCTCGTATTTGGAAAGCCAGCTAGTTCTCTGGCCTCTTGTCTTTCACATACCAAGGCTCCCTTGGCATTCAAAGGTGACGTACACACTATGTTTGCCTGTATTCCAGTTTCTGGGAATCAGTTTCTAAATAATTCCCTGCTACTGCAAGATCTAATTAAACTAGCAAAGTAAACAAACATGTTTCATATGCATGTATGTTCTAAGAAACAATTTATTAAAAGTATTACAGAAAGAATCAGTGTGTGTTGCAACCACGTGTATAATAGCTCTCTTAGGTCTTTCAAACCACATGGATAGAAATGTCCAGTGCCCGCTCCTGACAGCAAAGCCAGGCAAAGTCTGGGCAACCTTTGAGCAAAAATATGCCTGCTAAGTCCCTTGTGCCTATACACTTGCAAAAAAATAACAATTCATTAATCAGAAACCTTTGCACTACCTCAGCTCTGCTTTACTTCAGCCCTATCACCCAGTAAATGCATGTGAGAAGTTCCAGCTTCAGTAAGAGCACAAGTTTCTATGGAAATCAGCCCTCAGTTCTGTCTTGGGGAAAAGGAAATGCTGGACTCTAAGAGCTCTACAGGAGATATGCACTGGAGAGGCTTGTGCTTATCGCTGAGGGTGGAGCTGCACTCCAAAGCCAATGGCCTGTTCCTCATGCTTTACATCAATGATGCACACAAGCTGGTAAAACACAAAACACCTCCTAGAGAGCCCAAAGGACAGCTCAGTCTCTTACCATCATGTCCAGAAAACTACATCATGAGCAGACTACCAGTAAGCTCATACATGCTTAAGTTCTCCAGTTTAATGTGGTCCACAAGCGAAACCCAGCAGGTACTGGCACTGACCTGGCGGGAATTAGAATGGACCGGATTTCATTGAACTCAGCTGTGATCCACGGCGCTGAACAAAGAGCCAGTGACTCGGCATCAGTGCTACACTCTCAGGTCTGGGCTATCAAAGTAACAGAGGCAATTACCTGGGTCACTCAGAGACTCTACTTACCCTGGGCAATTACATCTTCAATGTTTTTTCCATTCAGCTCACTAATAACCTGTAAGTAAAATTTAGAATGGTAAGAGTTTCCCAACAGTGTGAGAATAAGCTACATTTAAATCAGTACCGATGAATCATCATATGCAGCACCTCCATCCTACTGCTTATATGGGCCCAAAATTCCCTACTTCTCAGTGCCAGAACATTGACATGAAAAATTCAGCTAAGTCTTCAATACTTCAAGCATTTTCAGGAAATCTGTTACTGAATTCATCATTAATCCAACGATCTTTAAAGAAAGAGGATACAGAGATGTTGTGGAACCAATTAGGAAGCCCCACCAACAGTGTAAGTCACAGAGGGACTGTTTACAATTCTTGCTTAATGTCCCCTGGGAGGCTCAGAGTTCTGGACCCAAAACCACAAAGTCCCATTCCTAGCCCTACCAAATGTTAAAAGCCAAGCTATTGTATCCTTGCCCTGGAACACAGAGTTCCAACTTTAATTTTACTACTGTTGTTGTATAACCAGGGATGACAAAAGCAAAACACAAACCCCAAAATTGCTAAAGCAAGCACTTAAAAATAATGCTCCAGAACTTACTGGTGAGTCCCAGCTATCAGGAGTCAGTGGCCAAAGCCAAAGGACTTCAGCCAAGAGTTTTTTAACAGGCACCTTCTGCTTACACAGTGTGTGGGATGTGTGAAACTGTGTGCCTGCATGAGTGCTTCATCCAGGAGAAGGTGCTTTTAAGACTTCCCTACATTTACACAGGCTTAAGATACAGACAATGCAAAAATTAGTTATGACCAAAACAGATTCCAGATCAGCTTTCCAAATATTGGAGGACTGGAGAAAGCAATTCGTTCATTAAGGTATTAAACCTAAATAAATTAAACCAAAGACAAAAGACCTGGCACTTAAACAGGAGCACCATGAGTTCAACATCCCAAATCATAGTGAGGATGCTGTCAGCTCAGCCAGCCCACTGTCTTGCTGGGCCTATGCTAAAACACTGGGAAAATAGTTTCTTTTCCCCTTTACCTCTCTGGAAACACTTCACATATGAGTATGGGACAAGCAGTAAGATCATTTTATTGGTTCTTGGTTTTTGTCCCCATGGTCAATTATTTTTAGGTGCACAATGCTGAAGATCTATTACATCATGAGAAACATTCTAATTAAGATACTCTTAAAGTCTGATTTTTAACACAACCACTTTGGTATTAATTACCAAAATCTTCCTATATATTATCCTAAAATGCATTTAATCTCCATGTTAGGATTTGCCTGCGTTTCCTGGGGAGGAAACAAATGCTCCTTTGCAGCACACTAAGTAAGAATGTATTACTGAGTGTCAGGCTTTCAAAAGTGTTAGCTCTGAATTGATATTGGAGAAGTGAACCTTCAGTGCAGACTATACATGATGTCAGAACGTTTCCAGGGCACCCTTATATACTGTCACCATGTCAATGAGGATGATTAGATTGCTCTACCAGAAGTCTGCTACACCTGACAGAGACCTTATCAGAGGGCAGGAATTGAATAAGAAAGCCAGACTTTTACTAGAAGTTGTAAAAACTTACGAGTGGCTCAGCAGCGGTTAGAAATCACAATGGTAGGGATCAGCGAATGTCTGAACAACATAAGAGCAGATCAATAGGGAGGCAAGAGGAACAGTGAAGCCAAGGAAGCAATGTCTAGTACTGGCTGGGACACCTGAAATTAAGAGGCAACGTCACCTTGTTCATGCGTTCATCGTCCGTCTCGATGCCGACGCTGTCGAGGATCTTTTTCAAGTCCTTGGACGTGGGGGACTCGTTGCCCCCGAGCACGGCGAGCAGATAAGCTGCGACGTAACGCATCCTGCAAGACAGGAGAGGAGAGTTTCAGCAATGCCGAGTTACGCCTGCTCGGAGGGAGCTCATCCCTTCTCCCTCCGAGCCACAACCCTTTGGCTCCGCTTCTACACGCGAACCCGCGGCCCGCGAAGCCACGCTCCGCAGTCTGTGCCAGCGCGGGGCCCGCACGCCGCGGCCAGGCACACACTCCCCTCCCGAAACAAAGCGGCATCGCCGCC
>VYXF01003617.1:736655-761217 GCA_013397295.1 Polioptila caerulea
CCGTGTGAGGGCTGTGTGTGTGTCTGTGTGCAGAGCTGTGTGTGTGTCCATGTGAGGGCTGTGTGTGCCCATGTGAGGGCTGTGTGTGTCCGTGTGAGGGCTGTGTGTGTCCCTGTGCAAGGCTGTGTGTGTTATTGTGAAGGGCTGTTTGTCCATGTGAGGGCTGTGTGTCCACGTGCAGGTGTGTATTTTGGAGCATCTGTGGCACCACAGATCTGTCCGTGTCTGTTTGCCCCGAGGCTGCCTCTGTGACTTCCAGAGCTGCTCTCTGGTTCCTTCACCACTGACAGTTTTACAAAGCTGTAGCCCATGGAACTTTTTCTTACCTATGTCTGTAAGGGGGCTATGTGTATGTTGTGTACAATATCTTTGTAAGAAATGCTCACCTTTAAACTAAAGCAGTTTCACTTTTATCCCATTGGCACTCAGTTTCACAAACCAGGTTCAATGAGGACCCAGCACAGTTTGTGAGCTGCCTCTGGGCTCTCCTTCCTGTTCATCTTGTCCTTACATTTCTGTTCTTTCAGGGTGAGGCATTCCTGCTCTTTCAGGGGGTGACGCCTCCCCCAGACTGTGCCTTGGGGACCTCAGTGCTGCCATGTCCCACAGGCTAACAGTAAAAGCACTGCACCTCAGGGTGTTGCTGGGGCATTAGCTTGTTTCTGCTGGCCTCGGACAGCAGCCAAGTTTGTTCTGATTCTGCATCAATCAAGAGAAACTTCTATTTACCAATTCGATCCATGGCAGGGTTTACAGAGAGCTCCTGATATTCACACCATGAGCTAGTTTAATTGCCAAGCTCAGGAGGTGTTGCTCCTGCACCACCTGCTCTGTGCCTTTTCTATCCCTGTCCCTGTCCCTGACACATTTTCTCTGTTGCCCTTTGTCAACTTGCTTTTATCCCATTGACACTGGGTTTCACAACTGTGTTCGATGAGGGTCTGTCACAGTCTGTGAGCCACCTCTGGGCTCTGCTGCTGGCTCTGCTCTCCCTGCCCCAGTTTTCTTCTCCACTTGTAAAGCTTCCCACTAAGGCACCTTGAAATCTGCATTAGGCATAGGCATTTACATTTATATCTTTTAAAGTTAATATTGGTCTTTATTCTGATGGTGTATAACTTCTCCATTTCCTGCTGAGATGTTGGCTGGAAAAATTCAGAGGTTTTCCCTACGAGGAGAAGCCTCAGTGACATCTGTCACGCTGCATTTCTGTGCTCTCTGCCTCCAAAGCTTTCAGTAACATGCATGTAATCTTTCCTACCATCTTGCTGTGATTATGAACTGTTTCCAGCCACTCTAGTCTGGGGCAGGAGCCTTCATCATGTGCCTGTGTTCTTTTTCAGAGCCATCTTTCCTCCTCGCCTTGCCCCAGCTGCCTTGTGGTGCTGCCAGTGCCTGCCTGCCTGGCAAGTCAGAGCATGTCTGGACCCTGTGGCTGAGATGCAGAAGATGGCAGAGCTGCTGGGGCTCAGAGATGAGTGCAGGGAGGGGGCTCTGGGGGCTCCTGCCCTTGCTGGCTCTTTCCTTGCGGACAACAGACTGAACCTGGATGTTTATCCTGACGGCTGCTGCCGTTTCCTCCAGCTGTTCAAGGAGCAACAGGGAGAGGTGGTCCAGGTTGAGTTCCTCCGGCTCAGCAGCAACGATTGCCTCCTTGACACCACACTGGGCAGCCTTTCTCATCTGAAGCACCTGAAATCCCTGGTGCTTAAAGGTAAATTCCGGGGCCCATCACCATCCAGCTTTTTTAGGCTCAGATTTTTTGTTAATCCTTCTCTCCACATCTGCAGGACAAACTGCCCTTGGAAGTGTTTTGATCCAGTGCCCCTTACCTCAGCTTTGGCTCAGCCTTGCTCAGAACTGAGTGCAGATTTCAATAAGATAAAGCTTCTGGACTCTTATTTCCTCCCTTTGTTTCTACAACTGCCTGGCGACTGGGTTTTTGGAATCTGGTTGGGTTGATGCTGCAACATTTTCTCTAGCCATTCTCTAGAAGAAGAGCAGTTTTTGCAGTTATGCAAGAAGAGGGGGATTGAAAGGTGTTGAATCTTTTGGTGAATGTTCAGCCCCTCTTTCATTTGTGAGAGTATAACAAGCTGTCTTTGCTGTGTTTCTGTCTCAATCAATCTGTGCTTAATCCTTACTTACTGTCAGTGACTGTAGGTTTAGCAAAGTTCAAGACAAACCAGAAGAGGCTGTTCAGCATTTTACCTAAATTAGGACACAGGGTGTGCAAGTCATCTGGCGAAGTGTAATAACTCTTAGAGCTATAAATATTAGATCACTCTTTGACTGTCTTATCTATTTATTGTGGGAGGATCTCAATACAATTTGTATAATTTCTGTATCAGACTGAGTCATTTGCTCTTTGGGAGGTAGAATTTTAAAAATAAATAAGAAAAGAAAAGGAGGAGTTTGGGGGCAGAATTCAGGGTTCCAGCTGAAAACTGAAAAGTCTGAGGTTTGTTTCTATATCTGCCACACATTTCTCATGTGAATAATTTGATTTTCCTTTTCCCCCTTTAGTAAGGTGGTAATAACAGCAGTACCTTTTATCAGTCTTGTTTTGTGAGATGTACACACACCCTTAGCATCCTGGAGTGCAATAAAGTTCATTAAGGTCTTATGTGCAAAGTGCAGTGTGCCTGTTAGTTTGGTTGTTCTCATTTTGTACCATTATGCAGCATAAAAAAATATTTGGTGCCCTCTGCTGTAAGTGGATATAAATAGAAAACAGTGGAGAAGGAGTATGAAACAATGAAAAAGTGGAAAAGTTTGGAAGTTTCCTTTTGTTTGCTCAAGTTGTTTTCCAGGGGTGCAGCCCTTCTCTAATTTGAATGTCACAAGCTGGGATATGAAACTTTCATTCTTCTCTCTCTGTGCTGTTTGCCCTACCAAATACTGAATTACCTCCTTTTCCCTCCACATTTTCACTGCTTTCCTCATGTCTGCCTACAAAATACTGAATTACCTCCTTTTCCCTCCACATTTTCACTGCTTTCCTCATGTATGCCCTCGAGTCTTGCAAGGGCAGATTTCAGTCCTCAGGGCTGTTTGTTTCTCAACAGCATGGACAAAGCCTTGAGGGCAAGGACTATGTCCTTCATCCATAAAGTGTTGTGTGTTGGCCACTGGTAGGGAGGAAGAAGTGGGGAAGAAGAGTGCGAGGCTTGGAGGTATATGGGCCACCCTGCTGAAGTGTGGTGAATGTGTGGGCTGGCCTGGCTCATTTTGAGCTTTGGCTCCAGATGTGTCTAGCAGAGCTGTACTGGTTCACTGTGGTGTCTCCTGTTTTCATAGAAGTTCTTCACTGTTACACCCCTTTCACTGATCAGAAAACTGAGGCATGGAGCAGAAAACTCACTTCTCTGTGATTAGTGCTGCTCATTGTGATTGGTGACTCCCAGTTTGTGGATCTCTGTGTTGAGTCTCACATGAGGCTGGTGATCTCTCCTGGTAGCATACTGACACCTCTTCCTCCACTTCCCTCCACCCAGGTGGCCATGCTAGGGATGAGTTTGGTTCCTATCAGCATGGCTCCCTGACAAGCTTGCCACCAGACTTTGGGAACCTCAGGTGTCTCACCCACCTGGATCTCAGCTTCAACAGACTCTCCACCTTGCCGAGCTGCATTCTCCACCTCCCCAGCCTCCGTGTGCTCCTGGTGAGCCACAACAGCCTGGTGACACTTCCTAAGGACTTTGGCTGTCTGAGCAAACTGACTTTCTTCTCTGCAATGAAAAATCAGCTGAAAGACTTACCTCAGAGCATTGGAGAGCTGTCAAAGCTGCAGGATCTGGATCTCTCAGAAAATGCTTTGGAATTGCTCCCTGCAGAAATTGGCAATCTGCACAACTGCACAGAGCTGGATCTCTCTGGGAATCGCTTATCGAGCATCCCAGACTCCCTAGGTATGTAATTTTTAGGGGGAAGTGAAGGACATAGGCTTGCCAAGCCTATGGGGTTTGGTACAAACCCCAAACCTTTGCCAAGGGTTTGGTACAAACCTTGGTCTCTGTCCCCAGAGTTGTGAGCATAAACCATGTCATATTGGAGCCAAATGGAAGGGGCATCCAGAAGGATCATGCTTGGTTCAGTCAGTGCCTTTGAGCATTAACAACTCTCTGTTTCTATGAATCAGCAACACTGCTGAGATTTCAGTACAATTTACAATGACTGAGGATCTGTCCTGGCTGGTTTTGGGTAGCACCTGGGACTGATAACAGAAGAGGTTTGATGGGATGCAAATCTGGGCTTGAAATCACATGGTGCACTGTGGACCAGGATTACTTTGTGACCGAGGTTGTTTTTTATGCTGTTACAGAAGTGTCTTACTTGTAGCTGAAAAGCAGGCGACAGAGGAGGCTACATTGCCTCTCAGCTAATTCCTTGTGCTCCTTTTTTTTTGTGAGCTAAAGGGATGTTGAGCTTTTGTGCTTTTCCTTCATTATGTGTGTTTACAGGGGCTGAAGAGAGAGGGAGGGTTAGAGCTGATGTGCAATGCAATTAACAGCACGGATGGGGGGTCACTTCTTGTTCCAACCTGCAGCCAATTTGAAGTCTCTGCGTCGGCTGCATCTCCACAGCAATCTCCTGGTGACAGTCCCTGCCTCACTTGCCAGCCTGCCCAACTTGTCCAGACTTGATCTGCAGAACAACTGCCTCCGTGCCATCCCTGCTGAGATCCAGACCTTGCCATTCGTGCACGTCCGAGGCAATCCCTTGGGAGAAACTGAACCGTCCCCCCAGGCTGGTAATTGCAAGGCTTCTGCTGCTGTGTGTTCTGCCCAGCTGTTCCCTCACTCAGCCCAGCATGACGTAGATGGGTTTGGATTAGGGAAGACAAGCAGGGCGGAATCAGATCAGCATTTATTTCTCTGGAATAATTATTAAGTTGTAAAGATACAGACAGTACTAGTTATGTTTTTATGAGGCCTATCCCAGTCTGAAGGGCTCAGTGGTCTCTGGAATTGGGCTTTCTCAGTGGGATTTTCCAGTGGAAGTAAAAATGTGACTCACAGGAAACAGATCAGGAGAGGTCCCTAAAGGGGTCCAGCCTTTTTAGCAGAGGTGGGCTGCATGGTCCGAGAGCTGTGGTGGTTCATGCTAGAACCTCAGAGAGCAGCAAGGGGTCGTTCTGCTGTGCAGTTAAATCCTGCTTTCCTGAGGTTCACAGGCTGCAGAGGAGCAGCTCTTTGTCCAAAAGGAAGGTAATGAAATGAGCAGGAATCTGAGCAGGGTTTCTCAGTGGTGCTCATGTTCACAAGAGCAAGCACTGATGCCCAGGGGTGGTCCCAGACAATCAAACATGGCCCTTAGAGCTACAGGGGTAAACTGAAATATTTTCTAATTCCCTCTGCTTCTGAGTTTCCCTGGGGGAGGGCCAGCATTTTCAGTATGTCCTGGGATCTCGAGGCCTCGTGCCATCCTCTTGCTGTGGCGTGTTCTGGAGCCCACTGCTATGTGACCAGGATTCCATTAGCGACTTCTGACAGATTGGGATTAAGCCAAAACTGTTCAGCCTTTCTTGTGTACCTTGGTTTAAGTAACCTCTGTCTCCTTCTCCTACCCAAATCTTATTGCCACAGATAAATCCAGTACCAGAAGGCTAAAAAGACTCTTCCTTGCATCAGGAGAGGGCAGGTAAGCCTATTATTAAGAACTTACATTACTATGATGTAAAAAGGTCCCAGATAAGGTGCATGGTGGGTATTGCAGGAATATATAAGAGCCTCAGTAGGCCAGTCAAACACAAGTATGAGATTCTTCTGTTGATTTCTGGAGGGCTGAAGTCATTGCACAATGTCATAAATTCATGCATTTCTTCTGTAAGCTTTACTGTCACCTCTGAAGGCTGCAGAGTGGTCCTGGCCTGTGGCACCCATTTCTACTTTCCGCCGGGGGCTGCCTCTGATCCTCTGCGGATCTGCTTCCGATCCCTCACGCCGGATCCTCAGTGGGTAAAGCTGAGACACCACGATGTCCTGCTGAGTAGAGTCCTGGAGCTGCAGCCTCATGGCGTGCAATTCCAGCAGGTGAGGATACACCCAGGTCACCTCCTGATGAATCTGCAGTAGCCTGGTAGAGGCTTCTGAGAGTGCCTTTTGGGACCTGTGAGACAGGTACTCCCATCCCTGCTGCTTTTAAGTAGCTGCAGGACAGCCTCTCAAAGAAGCCCTGCTGCAGAGAATCAGAAAGGACACAGCCAGCCCCTCTGATCCTGTGCTGGCCTGGCACCTTTGCCTCCCCCACTGCTCCTGATTGAGCTGAGCTATAACCTTTCTCACTCACAACCCCCCTGCTCTACAGAGGGTAAGTCTGATATCTGGCCTTAGCCTGAGAGGAGAATCATTTGCATCCTTCTCTAGAAGTCTGATTGTTAGTTTGCATTCAAGCTGGGGAGTAGTCATACCACCTACCAGCCCCATCATGGCTGACAGCAGCCCACTGCAGAAGTTGCTTTGCCCTTTCTGCTCAGAAGGTGCTGAACTTTTCCTGCCATCACAGTCCATAGCAGACCTGACATTTCCTGTCGCCTCCCTGGAGACTGCAGGGCAGAGCAGGTTCTTTGATTCCCTACATACAAGTCATGGTCTACCCTCCTTCTTCTTGTCTGTATAGGAAGCCACAGAGCAGAGCTGGGCTTGGTTTTATTCTTTCAATTGGTGTCTCATGGGAGTGCTTTTTTGCCAGGAGGTGCAGATCTGGATGCCATATATCTCACCTCAAACCCCTCACCAGCATGAGGTGGTAGTTCGGACCTTCAGTGGGCAGAGTTGGAATGATCTGAAAACGAGAGTGAAGTGGAAGAGAAAATCAAAGGTGAGCAGATTGAAATTACCAGTGACATCCTCTGTTCCTGTCCCCCTCTTTGGCTGTACCCAGCCAAGAGTGAGCCTATTTGAAACATCTCATGAGCTGTGTTTTGACCAGCTGCTGTAAAATGTAGTGGATTTCAGCTCTGGGTTTCCTCTCTCATGGAGGTGTATCTCCCGAAGTTGATGAGTTGCAGCCTGCCATGCTTCATCCCTGATCTAGTACTTTCTTCTGCTTGGCTGGTACTAACTTTCCTGCCTTTATTGTATTAAGTGATCTGCCTATATGCTTTCTTTTTTGTCCTCTGTTACAGAAGTGTGTAGCCCATTGTTGTGTCCTTCACTTCTCTTGGTTCCTTGTTGTGTCTCGACTTGTGCAAAATGAATGCAAAGTGCCAGCAGAGGGGACACTGCTCTTTTCCAGTGTGGATCCAAACATCAAAGTGATCTTTCCTCCTGGAGTCACCAAAGAGCCTCGTAGTGTCAAGCTGCAGGTAAGCATGCTTTTTGGTGAGCATGCAGCTGTTTTCTCTTGCTCACTGCAGAACCAAACAGAGGTGTCTGCCCTAGGGTAATTCATGTCTAGACGTGGTTGCTTCATGGGCTGACCCACCTCAGATCACCTTCTCTCTTAACTCCCCTGCCTGCAAAGTGGGCCATGCTCCATGCTGCCCTGTGTGGCAAAGGGATCTCCCACAGATCAGCAGGTAGCTGCTGTGAAGGGAGCTGATGCTATGAAGGGAACACCAGAAGATTTTGCCTCTTTTTCCCTTGCAAAACTGACCCTAGCAGAACAGCTCAGTGAGAATTGGGGATGGTGGGGAAATCTAATGTGCATCTAATTCTAAAATCACCCCTCTAAAATTAGGTGTTCTGTAGAGCTGCTAGATGCTCTTGCAATACTTTAAGTCTATCCCAGCCCGACAGGTTGCCAGGCTTCAGCCGAAGTGCACTGTGCTTTATTTCTCAATGAGCCCTGCAGCAAGAGGAACTGAGTGAGCAGTGTGGGAATTTGGTGCCTGACTGCTCTGCTCACTGTGCTGTTTGCCACATCCAGGTACTGCCAGTCTCTGCAGAAGAGATACAGGAAATCACAGCCACTGCAGGGTGCAGAGCCAGTCCCCTGCTCTACCTCTCCCAGGACTCCACAATGGATTTTCTCAAGCCAGTGAGAATTCAGCTGCCTCTTCCACCCGGGGTCACAGGTCTGTTTATTCCCAAAACTGATGAAAGGAAATGCCATATTTGGAAAACCACAAATGGCAAGAGAGAATTTTGTTTGCCTTTCCTGTTGTTAATAAAGCTTGCTGCTTTTCCTGCAGGAGCAGCAAGGTGTGTCTGCTGACTGTGTGGTGGTGCAGAGCAGTGGGAGCTGAAGGTAGTTCAGGTCCATCAGGTCAGGGCTGGGGTTCACAGACCAGACAAGCTGGGAGAATAGTCTTGCAGAAAGGATTTCTTTGCCAAACTTCGTGTGTATTTAAACTGCTGGTTTTGCTATGGTGGATTGGAGAGGCACTCCTGCTCACTGAGGAGATGCATTGTAAAAGGGCTTTGGTTCATGATTGGGAATAGCTTGAAGCAGGAAAGAACGTGCTGCCTCCAGGGGTCTGCCTTCTCTTTCCCTTGAATATGAATCATGTGCTGAGCCACTGCATTTAAAAATGTATGATTGTATGCTAAGCCATATCCCACTCTGAAAACTGCTAAAAACAGCCTCAGTCATGCCAGGGATTCCTCTGTTTGCTGAGTATCCTGAGTCTCCTTACTCCTATTTTCTTTGACCTCTCCTGGTTTTCTTGTGAAGAAATACATGGCCTTCATTATTACACTACCTGGTATTTGTATACCTGGAGTACATCAGGATTGAAAAGTCTGTGAGATGTACATTAGAAAGAGGTAGAACTTAATTAATAACCTTAGGTTTTAGTGATGAGAATTATCTAATGAATCTGGTTGGTGGGAATGAGCACACTATCATTTTCACTGCATATTTTGCAGTGAATATCCCAAAAGCAATGGGATAGCCTGGTCCTTTTATTGCTGCTCTTCTTTGCCCAGAGTTCAGTCCTGGATGCTGAAGAGAAGGCCATGAACCCTTATTTGGTGGCTTTAAAAAGTAAATCACCCAAACCTGTGACTGGGTTTGTAAAGCCATGAATAAGGGCTTCTGCTGCATATAGCATCTCTTGATCATTGGTGTCTTTAGGGCTAAATTTGGATCGGTCAAGGCTGCATATTCTCCATGGTGACCTGGAGGGCCAAACCTGGAATGACATTACCAGTGAGGTGGTGCTGGAATTCACCCATCTTTATGCAGTGTTTGAAGTCACTCACTTCTCCTGGTAAGTGCAGGATTAGTCCTGAGGAAAAAGATGGGATGTTCCTCTGCCTTGCTTTTCCCACACTCTGACCAGAGGCCATGACATTAACTCTGTTCCCTTTTCTTTTTGCAAGTCAGGCCCAGCATAGCACTCTGTCTCTACCTGTCATTCTTTCCAGCGGGTGGGTGTGACACTGGCACCTTTCTCTGGGCAGGGTCCCTCCTTTTTTTTTGAATTCCTTATCTCCAGGTACTGGCTGTGGTACACCACCAAGACCTACATTGGAGGCATTGCCAAGAAGGTCTATGAGCGGCTGCGTCTGTACCAGGTGAACTTCATTGCACTGCAGAGGAAGAAGGATCCCGAGCAAGTCCTGCTACAGTGTGTCCCTAAGCACAAGGTCTGATCTGGGTTGCACTGCCTTGCTCCTGAGCTTCCCAGACTTCCCTTTGTAGGATGTAAAGGCAGAATGGTTCACCACCCCAGAGTCATGGCTGGGGTATGCTGTCACCACACTGTTAGTGCTGTGATACTGACTCACAGGGAGCTGGGGGGAGAAAAAAAACTCATTCTGTGCAGTAGTAAATGCCATGCATTGATTTCCTCCCCTGCAAACACTGAGGACCAGGCTGCTAAAATCAGCTGAACCACAGTCACTGGCTATGGATATGCTATTATCATCCAGCAAACATGAGGCAAAAACATGTTGGCTTAAATTTAAGTCAAAGTTTACATGTCACTTGCTTGACATGGGCTAGTGCTGTGGGCAGCAGCACTGCTTTATTTTCAGCTGCAGTGGTTAGAAATGGTGGTTTTCCTTACGTTTCTTGCTGTTCTCAGTTCAAGCACTGAGACAGAACATGGGGACACACCTTAATCTGCTTCAGTGCAGCATCAGTTTATGCTATGAGTGTGAGCTAATAGGGCTGACTTAATCAAGGAGATGGGAAGTGCTCACACATTCTGTTCTGCTGCCTGTTCCTAGGGGTGTCAGCCCTCAGCAGTGTTGTTTCAGATTGGTGTGCGTATGAGTGTGCAGCTGTGGAGAACGTGTCCCTTGGCAGCAGGCAGTGCAGCTTGGTGAGCTGAGGGTTATTTTTTCAGACTGCCACTACTGGGCTGCATATCCAGCTCTGCATAATTCTCTGCTCTGGTGCTCCTGGATTACCTGTGCTCCTGTATTGAAGTGACCTGTGGACACAAACATCTGCAGGGATTTTTTACGTTGGGTTCTGGGCTAAAACTCCAGATGAGGCAGTAATGACAGTCAGAGTGAGATTGTTGTTTGGGTGTGTCTGTAATCCAGCTGGGAATGGTCATGGAGTGAGAGAGGTTTACTGTTACAAATAGAAAGAAGAATCTAACCTGACTCTTGCTCTGCCACTATGATCACACACTACAAAGTCAAAATGAGCTTTCTGTCCTCAGTTGTGTGCTATTGTAGTGTGTATCTTTTTGCAGAGAAAATGTATTTGAATAGTGAGTGGGAGATGGTAGCAAGTAAATCCCTCATTGTTTTTGAAGTTAAAAAGACCTGTTAAAGGGATAGAGACAGTGCTGAAAATGCTTTTTTAAATGGGTGTTCATTTGTTTACATCTTTTTCATGTAAAATAGTCTTCCCTTTTGAAGGTGAGAGGAACATAATGGATATAGAGACATGGGTTGGGGGACAGATGTGCTTCAGACCCAAACACTGTCATCCTTGTCAGGTTGACCCAGTGCTGAAGAAGCTGCAGGACCGCTATCGGGGACCTGAGCCATCCGACATGGTGGAGATGTTTGAGGGAGAGCAATTTTTTGCAGCTTTTGAGCGAGGCATCAGCATTGATATGGGTATGGCAGTACTGAGCTCATTCTGCTCCTACCTACCTACCTCTTGTCCTGCTCTGGCCCTAGACGTGTTTCTGCTGTGGGCTGTTTCTCTGTCTCCAGCTCACCCACTACTCACGGCACCCAGCCCATGGACATTGAACTTGTCACATTCTCTGTCATTTTTCTGACTTCTTTTGCTTATGAAAGTGCTGTTTGCAAACTTTCATTTCTTCTCATGCTCTTGTAATCCTGCAGAGGGCAATACAATAGCCAGGTGGGTTTATTTTTATGACTTATCTGCTTCTGCACACTTTTCTCCACAAGATGAATGCTTCCTGCTTCTCTGCACAGATCGCCCCGACTGCGTGGACGGACGTCTGTCGTTTATTTTTTACTCCCACTTGAAGAACATGAAGGAAATCTATGTGACCTCCCCTGTGGACAGAAAAGGCCAAGCTGTAAAAGGCCAGGTGAACAACCAGTTACACTGACCTCTTGTTTCCTCCTTCATCATTGCTTTTACAATACTCATCATAATAATCTCTGAGTGCTGGGCATAACCCTCTTTCTCTGGCTTTGCATTTCACTGACTAAACTCTGAATAATCAAGAAGTGTAATCTTGAAGGGTCACTCATCACTTAACTGTCTGACTTACATTCCTGCCATTAACTTTTGGGGTGCTGGCAGAAAATCTAGTCTTTATGGCAGAACCTCAGTACTCTTCCCTGTTACACATAATTGAGAGGCCATATTTGTGGGCTGAGGATAGATGAGAATTCCTTCTTTCCCAAATTGAAGATATGTTGCCAATAGGCTGGGCCACTATGCTGGGATCAGAGCCTCACTGCATGCTTTCTCTTTGCAAAGGTCTCTTTCTACCGAGGGGCAGTTCCAGACAGCGTCCCTGAAGATGCCAGCAGGAGGAGAAAAGGTCCAGACTCCCTGTGGCTTGCTACTCTGCCCATCAAACTGCCTGTGAGTTGTCTCCTTCAGAAAAATTAATCTAGATGGGGTAAGAGCATGGCATTGCTGCTCAGCTAGTTTTGTTTTCCTCCATGAGAAGGCATGCAATGAATGACCACAAGAAATAGCTGCCCAGCTGTGTCATGGTGGAGATTTTATACTCCCTGTGAGTGAGCTCTTCTGAAAGGAGAGCATGAAGTGGTCTCCACCTCTCCTGCTCATCTTGCCTGTCAAGCACAGGCTTGTTGGATGGGTGGACAGAGAGTCAGAGAGGGTGGATCCTTTGAATAAATGAGAATGTAGTACGCAAGAAAGCTCGCTGTAATTAAGGGAAGTGTCTGTTTCATTTATAAATTTCTTAGTCACACAGCTCATGCAGCAGGAAAAAAGAAAGGAATAGGATAAAGTAGTTAGTTATGCTGGATTTGAACACAGACATTGAGTGTAGGTATTCTGGTGTGAGCTTTAAAGGCTACGCTGTATGTGACACTGAGGAATGCAACTTTTGCTTATGGAATTTAAGTGACATTTGAGAAACCTAAAACAATAAATACCTTGGTAGGCTGAAGGCTTCCCTTCTGATCACGTGTGATGATCTCACATCCTTTTCTGACACACACAACCTCAACTACAAACCTAGGTTAAGTGCTCTCTTACTGCTGAGGCAAATATGCTTCAGGGATGTGGTTTATTTTAAGCTCTGTAAATGCAGGAAGGGAAATTTCCGATGCAAGCTGTGACTGTGAGCACTATGATTTGATATTTTCCTGAGGCAGTGAGCATTGCTGGTCACTGCCAGTGTGAGTCCTCCTTGCTTCTTACAGCCTGACCCTTCAGCCCCAAGAACTTCCTTTCTCCTCTGCAGAAGGAAGGAGATTTCACTGTTGAGGCTGAGTGGCTGGACACTCTCCTCTACAAAAACAGATGGTAAAGGAAAGAATGTTTTTCTCTCTCTTCTTCGTGGCACAGCAACTGAAACCCCGCTGGGATGAGAACCCCAGCCCCTCATATGGCTTCTCCTTCCCTCGCTTGAACCTGGGCAATGCTGAGACTGGGTACCTGACACAGGCAAACCTGCTGAGCATTGCCAGGCGCATGGGAGCTGACTGGCAGAGCATCGGCCTCAGCCTGGGCCTGACCTACCAGCAGATTGAGCGCATAGGATACAATAACAGGTGAGAACGGACACAGTAATCAACAGCCCTGCATTATATCTATCTGTTCATCTATCTGCTGTGTAATAGTATAAATCAATGCTTGGCTGGTTGAAAGTTCTTCCACTGTAATCCCTTCACTGGATTAGAGATGGGTTGACTAATGGCTCTTCTGAAAATAATACCTTTTATAATGGGAAACTGAGCCATTATAAAATAAAGCTTTTTTGTTTGAAAAGCAAAATTGGGAAGTAACAAACCTGATGAGCTTTCAGTTCAGCTGAGTTGCATTCCTGTTTTGTTCTATGATCGGATTCCTGGCCAGACTCCATCTCTTACAAAGAGAAGTGATCTATGGCTTTAATTGTGAATATCATCGTTATTCAAAAAGAGCTTGTGGCACATCATGGGACATGCAGCCTGACCAAAAAGCCAAAGCAGTAGGAGAGAATTAGACTTGTTATGATCAAACTAGTGTTCCTGTGATGAAATTATATTCAAAAGCAGAATGCCTTAATTTGATACTTCTATTAGGAAAATATTTTATAGAGAAATGTTCATGCAGGCACTGCAACTCTTATATGCTGGGTGGGGAAGAGGCAGGCCCACTGAGTGCCTCGTGTGTCTGGATGGCTTCTTTAGGGCTCTAGCCATGGCTGGGACTTAGGTAGGGTCTCTTTGGTTTGCTGCTCAGGAGTGTGTGTTGGTTACTTCTGCCTTTCCCCCTTTCTTCAGAGAGGACCTCGATAGGCAGATCCTGGACATGCTTTTCTCGTGGGCTCAGCAGAACTCCGAGGATCCTGACTGTGTGAACAAGCTGATTGCAGCCATGAAAGAGAGTGGCCGCCAGGACATCGCTGATGAGGTTGAAGCCATCATTGAGCTGGGGCGGCAGAAGTACAGCGAGTCCATCCGCCGGGTGGGCCTGGAGCAGGAGAGCAGCACTGAGGACTCTGCAATAGCTATGGTGTAGCACCTAGCAGAGAAAAATGGGGGTTGTATGGGACCCCCCTGTGTACCCACAGTGAGGGTGCCTGGGGGCTGCTCCTTCCTCAGCGTCTTCCTGAGGAGCTGGGCATTGATTCTCTCGGGTCTGTACTCACATGACGCTTCTGCCAATCCCAGGACGTTTAGAGTGCATTTGTGAACACTTTTTCTACTTCCACTTCATGACCTTGAGCTTTAGCTTTCAGAAATGTGGAGAAATTTAGAGACTGAAGTGTCTGTCTGTCAGCTGAGTAGTGGCTTGAGTAGTGTTTAAGTGTAATGAATTAATACTCATGTTACAGGTATTTATTTATAACTTATTCCTGAAACTGGAAACACTGGGTGTGAGCATTTGGGTCTGTTTGTGCTCCAGTGCTTGACAGGAGAGTGGAGGTGCAGTCATGTTATGAAGGCCGTGATGTGGTGTGGACTGTTCAGGCATTTCTGTTAATGATGTGTTCTGCTCACATGAAAATCTGAACTGTATTCCCCATGAAAAGGTTTTCTGTTTTTTTACAAATCTCCTCCTGTCCCCTTAAGTCCAAACAAAACTTAAATATTTGTGGGGAAGAAAGAAGAAACTAATTTCTAGAAAAATTGCTCTTTTTTTCTTGGTTTTGTTCCAAAAGCTATCATGAAACAAATAGCCTGATGCACCTGCAAGCACCTTATTAGACTACGCCTACATATTGCTGATCTTTGACAAAGTTCCAGTTTTATTTTATAAAAACAAAAAAGTAATAATCCATGACCTGCTCTGGGAGAGACTCTGATTTAAGTGAAAATAAAATTTCCCTTGCAATTTCCAAGGGGTAGTCCTCACATCCTCCCAGTGAAATGTGACTGTGTGGTAGTGAAGGTATGACCCCTTCTGAAGTTTGGTGAAAAGCATTACTTAAATTTGCATTTTTAAAACTGGTCTGACCAGCTGTGAAATAAGGCACTGTTGTGGGTTTGGCATGAACCACGCTGAACTAACTTGCCAGTTTTTCAGCCTGAGTATCTTGTATAAAGCTGGAAGCATTTACTGCTTTTTAGCTTGCTTAATGATTTATTACTCAGGTGCCCTTCTCTTCCTGTTCCCCATCTCATAATAGCCCTCAGTTAATGACCCACCAATGACAGTGGAAAATTACATGCAAGCTTTTTGAAAGACTACTGTCATTTAAGTAAATTCAGGTCTTTCAAGACAGGTTTGGATTCAGCATAACTCTCTAAACATTACTTAAAAGGCTGTTCTTAGTGTAAAAAACCAAAAATGTTTAAAAATGCCAAGTTGCACCACCCAAAGTCAACGTGCAGTTGCAGGTTGGATAAATCCTGGAGTTTTCTTCCCCCCATGAAAAATCATCGATGGCTTCCCTGATGCTGTTTCAGACCTGCCACCAGTATTATTGAAAGAGAGGCATAAAATCATTCTGCTGTTTCTCTCATTTAAGGCTGTTCTAGTATGTCAGGCTACAGAGTGCTTACTGTCCAGTCCAGAGCACTGGACAAGGACTTGCAGATTTGAGTTGTCACCTTGGACCTAGGGACTTCCACAGATCTGGTTTCTTAGGTTGTGCTGCCCCAAGTCTTATGTTGGGTTCAAGTCAGCAGTGCTCTTTTTTGAATGTACATTTTCTCTTGTATTCTGTGTCATATGTTATTGTTTGTAATTTTCGTGGATACCAACAAGGTATTGGTTCTTTCCTCCAGTTTTGGAGAGATGCATTTGAGCATATTGCTCTCACTGGGAATAAAATCAGCACTTAACTGTTTCACAGCATGGTCTGCTATTCCATAAATGCCTTGAGTTAGATGGAGGCTGGTCCCTTTAGACCTGCTGGCCAGAGAACACAGGTGAGCTTGGCTGTGCTGTTCAGAAATGGGAGGAGAGCTCCTGTTTGGATACTGCCGGTTGCAAAGCACAAGACAGACTGCAGCTGAGTTAGTGGTGTCCCTGGTGGGTGGCTTCGCTGCAGTGGGGCTAAGCCAGGAAACACAACGCTCAGGGAATGAGCTGAGGCTCAGGTGGAGCAGCTCTGGAGAGCAACAAGGCTAATCTAGAAGGCACAATGTGTAGGGTAAGCCTGTCCTCCGGGCAAGGTGCAGAAGGTAGCATCCACAGCTACAACAGGATGAAGCTTTCCTGCACTTAGCTTTCTGTTTGTGATAGTCAGGGCAGAGCTGAGTCAGACAATGCTGGAATGTAGGATAGGTAGGCTGGACTCTGTGGAGGACTCATCCAGGCATCAGCAGAGCTACAGCTCTTCCAGAAAACAGCTTGGTGGCAAGAGAGAAGAATGTTAGTGCCGGGTGTCCAGGTAATGGGCTTGCAGACAGGCCAGGGGACAGCAGATACCAAACCCTACACAGTTTCATCAGTGGAACAGCTCTACAGGATTTGGGCTGATAGCTTAAGGAGAGGTGAGTATGGTACCCCAGACAAGGATTGTTATCTCCAGTCTTTCCCTGCTGAGCCACAGCCGCTGGGCTGGGCCTCCTCGCATGCCTCTGGCTTTCTCCTTGAAGTGACACTAAAGCAAGCACCCAGCTGAGGACACCGAGATGCTGGCGGGAAATCAGAGCAACTGTTCAACTGCTCTTTCCTCAGCTGACTTGGCAGCAAATATTTGAGCTGGGTGAGAGTCAATGGAAAACATTCTTTTGAGGTGTGTTATCTTTATCAATAATCTCTCTGAGGCACAGTAAGTCTTTCATAAGCCTGTAGCTGCTATGGCTGATAACAGTTGCAGTAGATGGTTGAAACAGCAAAAGAAATAACTAACCTGGCATTGATCTTTTGAATCAAAATATGGCATTCCTTTCTGACTTCTGTCATGAATTCATCGCATACTGGAGTAGTATCTTTCCCTTTCCAGCTACCTGGCTTTTTCTGGTGCCTAATATGCACCTTACAGTGTCCTACAGATGATCTGGCAGGTTTTATGGTTTTTACTGTGCATGATCCCAATGTGTCCAAAGTTCTCCCAAATAAATTTTTACCAGGAAAAGCCTACTTACAAAAAATTTTAAAAGTAAAGCAAGAAATAGTTTGGGACTAGGAACATTTTTTTTCTCAGCCTTTTTTGGCTGTAGCATTTACCCCTCTAACTCTCATGATTAAACTCTTCTCTACTTCATAAACTTGCAGATCTACAGCAAAATGACATGGATGTTTCCCACATACACTTCAATTTTCTTCTAGCCAGGACAGTCCTCTAGCTGCCAGGAGACAGATGCAGGTAAGATGCTTCCAGCTCCTACAGATATTAATAATTAAGAAAAAAAAACCAAACTGAGAAATGAAAGCCCAGGCAAAGCTCAAATCAGTTTATTAATTCCATAAAAAATACAAGGGAAAGCCTGATTGTGTTCTGCAGGGGATTAAACTGTTCACACAGTCCTGTCAGTAAAATGCTGTATAATTCCCAGTAAAAGACCTGACTGAAATACGAAATTGAGAGTGAGCCCGCAGGGGCTGTGTTCAGTTTCTCTGTTTATTGTGGGCAGGCAGCAATACTGTGAAATTCAGCACATCCATAGGATTGCTCTGATAAGGGAAAGGAGATCTCTGTGGTGCGCTGAGGACTGGATGGTTCAACCATGACCCTACTGACCTTGATGCCAAAACTGAAAGAGCACTAGAAGACACCCAGTTTGTAAGATTTCCTGTTGCTTGGGACACACTTATGTCCATACTTGACATTAGTCATACTGCTGGTTTTTTTAGAAGAGAAAGAAAATCTGATGGCCCTTAAATTCACTGTTTTCCTCCCAAGGGAGGATCACCCCATGTTTTCAGCCTTTAATGCAAGTGTAGCTTTCACTGGGAAAGGGAGTGGGGCTGGCTTTCAGTCACTGGTGCATCAGAACGCCAGCCCAGGGCTGTGTCAAGTGAGCCCACCGTGCTTATCAGTTGGTATTGTTAAAATGAAGAAAACAGCATTCACTGCAGTGAAGTGTGTGTTCATTTCCTGAACTCTGCAGAAATAAACTGTGTCCTTAAAGCACCATTTCTCTGTAAATCTGTGTCTTGAAAATCCATCAGGAGAGTTTGACCCTTGTTCCAGTTTCCAGCTATCTTGAAAGAATCCAGTGACTGGGAAATGTAGAAACCAGGCAGGCAATGTGACCATGCCTTTATTCTTCCTGTCTCACAGTAGATCTGTAGGTTGAACCCATCCAGAAGTTTGTTTTGTGGGGCTGGAGCTAAGATCCTTCTGCTTGGTTTGCTCACTGAACACCAGTGTAGTTCTTATCTTTTTCAGACAGGAGATGGTAGAACAGGAAAATGTGCAAGGGGTAGGAGGGATGCTCAGAGATGGGTACTACAGAGCATTTTAAATTCTTTTCTTACAGCAACGTACTGCATCGCCTGGGAAAGGATGAAGGCTGTGAATACATGGTTGCCATCTGCTGTTTCTCAACTAGGTGGCACCAAAAGAAACAGTCCAGTATCACCTGCAAATCGCCAAAAGTGGGTACTCTTTATCCCGGCTATGCTTAGTTCTAATGCTGACTCTTTGCTGTGGGATGCTTGAGGCCAAAACATAAATGTTGTGTTCAGAAAGTGATTGATTAAATTAGTGGGGAAACAAGTCTTCTAAAAAGAAAGCTGAATGCATTCCCACATGGAAGGAGCAAGAGATTTGGGGCTGCCTTTCTCAGGCAAGAGCTGAATCAGAAGCAGCAACTGAGCATGTGGAGAAACAAAGCAGGCAGAGGAAGCTGATCATACATCTCTACCTGCTTTCTCTAGAAAAGCAATTTGGCTTTAAATTGTATTTCTGCTGAAGCCCTGTGGATAAGAGACCACACTTGCAAGGGTCAGAAGAAGTGGCTTTTACTTGAACCTCTCCACAGAACCAGGTGGCTGAGCTTCACTCCTGGATTGAGAATTCCAGTGGTGACCCAAAACAAACCAGGTTGCACTGCTCAAAGGGGGAGACAGGATTTCTACTCCAGACACGTCAAGCTTGAAAACATCTGCTCTGCCCTCTTTTCACTGTGTCTCAGGCTGAGTACACAAAGTCCCATGTGCTGGGTCACCTGGGGAAGCCACATGTTGGGGCAGGCCCTGTGTGGTCATCAGCTGCCGGGTCACAGGAGGCCAGGAAAGATAGATTGGGCACAGCCCAGAACTGCCTGGTCAGCTGGAAGGTGTTCCTGCCCATGGTAGGTGAGTTGGATCTTGAAAGTCCCTTCCAACCCAAAGCATTGTGTGATTCCATGAAGTTGGGCAGGTTTGATTAAGCTAACAGGACAATGCTGTCTGCAGACATTTAGTGAGTGACCTGGGAAAACAGCAAGATAATATTCATCATCTCTTAGCTACCAAGCTGTCCTACGTTTCCATGCTTCTACAACCCTGCCAACCCTCTGCTTGGAGCAGCAAGGGTAAGGCTTGAAATTTCTAAAGGACCTCTCAAATAGCTTAAGATATTATTTGAGTTTTCCATCCTAATGCAGGAAACCTTTTTTCCTGATCAAATGAGGTACCAGGGTGTGGCAGGCCCACCTGTGGGCCAGTTCCAAGGCAGCAGCAAGAACTTAAAGCTTTGGGTATGAACAGGATCACACAGTGATTTGAGTAATCCCAGATGTGTCCCAGCCACCCTGTCTCTGACAGGTTTCTGCCACAGGCCAGACCTGGTCTTCTGGGGGTGTTTAGCATCACCAGGTTTAGAAACAGCAAATCTGCACGTCCAGAAGAGAGGGGGACTTTTGTAGAGGATGGCTGCAGCCCCTGTGGAGTCACCCATCTCTCCCTATTATGTGAAGAAGAGACCCAGCTGATGAGCCTGGCTGGTTAGGCTTCTAATTCTGCCTTGTTGGGCTGATGGAGAGAAGCTTTAGGTTACAGTGAGAAGTAGGACAGGAAAACTGGCTGAGGGAGGTAATAACAGGATAGACACGGGAGGACATGAGCTTAGGTATGAATCTTCACCTTGCTGCTTCTTCAGCCATGTCCTCGAAAGATTTTACTTTCTCTGGAAGCAGCAATAGTTCAGGACAAATGTTTTTGGTTTTTTCCCCTCCAGGCTGAAGAAGAATGGAAATCCTTGTGATTCTTAGCACCTCCCCAAGGCCCGAGCTGAGAACAAGCATGGCTTGTGAAACTGATTGTAGCTTCTCCCTCTCAACATCGCAGGTTTCTGTCTCCTGGTGTCTGCACAGCCTTCATGTGTTGCAGGAGCATCAAGATGAGTGACAGTCCTGGTGAGGCTTTCATCCTGGTGCATTGGAAGGAGCAAGAAAATACAGTGTCTCCCCTTCAAAAATCCCCACAACAGATGATTTGGCGAGGCTTTCATTCTGATGCACTGAAAGGAGCTAGAACACATGGTGTCTCCCCCTCAAAAGTCCTTACAAGAGATGATTTCCTTGCAGTCTGGGCAGAGTAAAGAAAATCCTGCTGCTTAAACAGGCTATTTTGTGACAACTGCTGTGCACGAATGATGACTGGAAGGCAGAGGCAGTCACAAATGGATCCATCAGCTTTTTGGGGTCCTAAAATAACATGGCCCTGGAGGAGCTGGCTGCAGCAGGCCTGGGAACTGTGACTCTCCCTAAGGTCCAGCTGTTTCACCCGTGGCAGGGTGACAGTGTTCTCAGCATCCACTGCATCCTCCATCCTGGCAGCGTGGAGCCATCTCACCTTCCTGCCCCCCAAGAAACAGCCATGCAGGTTACTGCCAATGCAGATTCCACACAGTGGTTTGTCAGCTGCTGAAAGGAGAGATGAACAAACGAGCTGTGGAGGGTGAGGAATACTGAAAAGTTCTGGAGCAAACTTCATTCTTTGGCACCCATCTGCACTCTGAGGCCATACAGCCCAGGGGAAAAGAGCAATCAGTTCCCAGAAATCTGATGCCACCTCTGCATGGGGACAGATGCATATGGTGGGATGCTGTGGGTCGTTTTCTCCCTGGGTTGGGGGGGAACGCCCTGCTGAAAGGCTCCCAGGGCAATCGGTGACTGCAGCCGCAGGCTCCCTGCCAGCAGCTGTGCCCAGAGTGGGATCTGGAGGCCGATCTCACAGCCAAGACAGCGCCATTCATCGGCACTCAATAAACAAAAGTGCCTCGCTGTTTTATCCAGGAGATAAGCATGGAGGGCATGAGATTGCTTTCCCTTGTGTTGTCTGTGCCGAGCGTGGGAGCCTGTGTTGGCTGCCAAAGGAGCAGAGGCACTGCTGCCGTGGCACATGCTGTGGACAGGCAGGGAATGGGGCTGCCGAGGCTGCAGCCTCACGGGCACTGGGCACCGTGAGATGCTGGTCCTTACTGGAGGCTGCCAGCCCTGCAGGACGTGATGCAGGAGCTGGGCCATTGTTTGAGCCAGCTCATGACATGTTACTCATTAGAATGCCAGGGTCAACCCAGCTGCTTTAAAAGTCATTTTAAAAACGAAGAAAATTCTATTTTTATTTTTTTTTACACACACATGTGTGCTTTGAGCATCAGGGACTTTATTCCCACTAATTGCTCAGCATTTGAATCAAATAACTACTAAGAAGATGTCTGCAGCCTCTTTTCAAGGAGTAATGGGCATAAAGGATAGACCACATACACTGGGTTCACCAGTGTGGTCTTGCAGATTGAGCTTTTGGGGACAACAGACCCAGGTCTGGGGTTAAGCTCTCCCCTTCTCGCACTCTCCAGCTGCATCCACATCCTCTCTCGCTTCTGTAATTCCAAGTATCTGCACAGAAAAAGAAACCAGACCTGCTGGGTCAGTGGTTTCTGGGTTCTTCCTGCCATCCAAGCTGATGGCCAGCTGTGAATCTTGTTCATTTTACTCATTCTATTTGACTATACCCTGGGTGCCTCCCCTAACACCTCTGTGCTGTTACCTTTGGCAACACATCCTGTGGTCTCAATGGAGAACAAGATCAGGCTTGGTTGGGATTGATTTTTCCAGAAAACGATGTTGACTGGTGCTAATTACATTACTGCCTCTTCAATATTAATCAGTTAAATTGTCTACCAGTGCTCGGAGAATCATGTCAAGGGAGCAGTGACCAAGCTTGCCCAATTTTACTTTTTTGAGTGTTGGTTTAATAACCACACTCATCAGGCACTTGGAGATTTCACTGACAGTCCACAATTTATTAAAACAGAAAACAATACAAATGGAGAAGGAAACTGAAAAGCAAGACCTCGTGAAAGCCTCTTTCTTTGCAGCAGACTGAACTTGACCCATGTCCTTTTAGGGCTGAACCAGCCCACGGCCCCTCTGGGAGGCGGGCTGAAACCAGTGCAGGATTTTGAGACTCACACAGGATGAGCTTTGTGCACAGACCTTGTATAATGCTGCCGTGCGCACCATGATGACAACAACGTTGCCTTGCACAGGAGATCCTGAGCTGTGCTCTTCACCTTGTATCAGACACAGACAGTGCTGCTTTTGAAGCTCCATTTTGTACCAAACAGTTTTAAATCTCTTTTGTGTCTGTCAGGAGAAAAAATTTATGTCTGAAAGCAGAGGAAACCTTGACAACCTGGCACTCGCTGAATGCGAACTTTCTTCCTCTGCTTCCTTTTTTTATCCCCTCTCTTAAATGCTGCCGGAAGAAACGGGTCCTTTGTGCCATGCAGGTTACAAAGAGCAGTTGTTCTTATGCAGCAGAACCAAAAATAAAAATGTGTGATTGCAGTCCTCCTGAGATGAAGCACAAAGATGGACAGTGTTAACCTCTTCTTTGCCAGAGCATAGCAGTGTCCTGCTAGCACATCTATGCTGTGGTAAACAGTAACATCTCTACCTCAAGCCACACTGCGTTCAGTTCAGCTTTTGACTGAGAGGGTACAGCACAGTGAAACCCACTGATGCCTTTACAAAACAGGGCAGAGTAGGGGGGATATGCCACCACCAAGGAAAGGGGTGGGAAGCAGTTTTGCAGCTGGAGAGTGAGAAGACCACAACTCCGCCACACAGTTTCGCTCTTCTCCAAAGAGGGAATTCCTGCAGCAGAGCCCACCACAGCAGCCTGCCTGCAACCCAGGCCTTGCTGCCTGTTTTTCCAAGGCCAGGGTTCAGATAAGACTGTGGGGTTGGATAGACTATTCTGGCATCTCCCTGCCCACTGCACTTGTATTTTTCTCTTGTGCTGGATGCTCATCCAACATACGCCCATAAAATGGCCACAGTGCACAGGTCTCCTTCCTTGGTCAGGCACCACTCTTCTGGAGGGAGCTTTCCATCTCCAGTGCTGTATCTCACGCTTTGCTCAGCCCAGGTTGAAAAGCACACAAGGAAAGCTGATCACCTTTTCACCAATATCCAACTCATTAGCATTGGCTTCTGATGCCTCTGGTTTGCATCTTCTTTTCACCTTGGGTTCCAGGTCCTTGACTGTGATAACAAGCTCCTCTTGTTTTCAGGTGTGTGAACAACTGTGATGTTTCTGGGCTGTTCATCGTGACTCTATAGAATTGTCACTTCTCCTGTGTACACAATGTCCTCATTAGCCCTGTGTGCTCCTGGGAGCATCCTTGTAGGCAATCTTTTCTAGTCACCTCTGATTCATTGCACAGGATAACTGTGCACTGATGCCCTGCCAGCTTCCATGGGCTCTTGGTACAGAGCTGGTAATCCCACACTCCCCTAGGCCTGGTGTGTGTGAGCAATAAGGAAGGTTCTTAGAGATGTAATCCCCTGGAGATCTTCCCCTCTTTCCCTGGTGGTATCACACCTGTGGATGTTACAGAATCACAGAATGGTTTGGGTTGGAAAAGACCTTCAAGATCATCTCATTCTAACCTCCTCTAGTGGACTCCTTCCACTAGACCAGGTTACTCAGAGCCCCATCCAGCCTGGCCTTGAATACTGCTGGGGATGGGGCATCCACAGCTTCTTTGGCAACCTGTTCCAGTGTCTCACCACCCTCACCACAAAGAACTTGGTCATCCCAAGAGGAACAGAGATCTGTCTGGCTGCTGCTGCTGTCCTCCTCACCTTCATGCCTAATTTCCAAGGACTGATGAAACGGTCTCTGTGGATGTTTTGTCCAAGCAAGGACTTAGGTCCCATAATGCTCCTGAGAAGTCCGGGTACACAGTGGAGCCTGCTAACCCCCAAAATCAGTGCCTGCCAGTGGTATGGTGGCTATCCTGAGGGGTAGAAGGCAGCAAAGCATGGTGCCCCAATCGGCACAGCGGTCCCGGCTGGTATCCTGAAGGGAATGACAGAATCACAGAATATGCCGAGTTGGAAAGGACCCACAGGGATCATTGAGTCCCACTCCCGTCCCTGCACAGGACACCCCAAGAGTCACACCCTGTGCCCGAGAGCAGTGTCCAAACGCTTCTTGTGCTCTGTCAGGCTTGGTGCTGTGACCACTGCCCTGGGGAGCCTGTTCCAGTGCCCAGCCACCCTTTTCTAATGCCCAGCCTAACCCTGCCCGCACACAACTTCAGGCCGTTCCCTCGGGCACACAAGTCAGACATTATTTCTCCTCCGCGGCCGCTCGCCCCGTGTCCCGCCGTGCGCGGCCCGGCAGGATGGCGGCGGGCGGGGGC
>VYXF01003617.1:761424-814806 GCA_013397295.1 Polioptila caerulea
CCGGGGGGCTGCGGGCTCCCCATGTACCGCCTCTCCCCGGAGCTGCGGGCTCCCCTTGCCCGCCCGCCGCCACTTCCCCTCTCACCCTGGGGGTTTTCAGCCTTCCCAGCCCCTCCCCTCCTGCCCGGGCTGGGTCCCTCTGGTTGCGGGGGCGGCCCGGGGCCGATCGCCCCGCTTGCCGTGGCGCGGGGCTCGCCCCTGCCGGGCGCGGGGGCTGCAGCCGCGGTGCGCCTTCCTCTCCCCTGCCCGCGCCGGGAAATTGCTGGTGACACGTGTGCGGCTCCACCGAGCCCTTCGGTGCCCCGGAGCTGCGGCTTTTTATATTGAAAGCGATTTCCGAGTTTCCCCGGGCTTCTGATTTCTGGGGCGATTCGTAGGGTTCCCTGACCGCCCCGGTCGCAGCGCAGGTCCCGCATCTAAGCCCCTCTGAGCTCCTTCCAGACTCTCCTAAGCCAGATCCGTGCCTCTTTGAGGTAGGTCAAGGTTATTGTGCTCTTCATGCAGTGGATGGGAAAAGTGGAAATATAGACAGACTGTGGGATTTCCTCAAGGTCACCCTGGGAATTGGACCCCGAGCATCCCCTCTCTTGCTTCACCCTCTGCAGATGCTGAGTGAGGGTGAAGTTGTGGAAATTGGATTTTCCAGAGCCCCAGCCTCTTTTCTGAAAGGCCTTTCAGCTTTTAGTTTATACACCTTGCCAGGTGTCAGGGCAGGATCTCAGCTATATGTATTTGGCCTGATATCTTTTAGCTATTAGATGTTTACAGTTAAATAGTGGATGTTTTTACCATGGTACGTTAATCTCTGAGAGTCTCACTGCTGTTCAGATCTGACTTCGTGGTGGTGCTGGTGCTGTTGGGATGGTATCTGCAGTGATTTTGATCACTGCAAGTAACTGGCTTTCCTTCTCAAGGACTTGCTTCTTGGCAGTGCCAAGCAAAAGGCAACTGAACTGAGTTGGTACTGATAAGGATGTATCGTGCGGGACTCTGGTGGTGGTTTTCTTCTTGTCCCTTGTCCTCTTTTGCTTTGCAGGCTCTTATAAACAAAAGAGTAGGCAAGGTTTAATAGGAGGAGTTCCTCTAACCTCTTCCTTAGAAAATAAAAACCAGGATTTAGTGAGGGTTTACCCCTTTGAATGTCCCTTGCCTGTAGGATTTTTAACAGCATGCTACTACTTGTTCATTCAGGTGCAGTTTTTCTCCTGGTGCTGTGCCCTTGGGCTCATCTGTTCACCGAGTGCCTGTCTTAGTAAGGAGTGTTATGTTTGAGGGTGGTGGCGATCTGTGGCATAGATGGGTGCCTGAGATGGAAGAGGGATCAAATCTGTGTTGTAAACTGGAGCTCTGCTCTGAAGGAAAGTCTGCAGTCCTGTTAGATGCCCAGCAATCTTGTTAATATCTTACTAGGATGCCAGAGCCGTTGAGCATCTTCCTGCTGCCGTTTTAGGAAGGGGTAGCGTGCTATATTAAGTTACTAAAAGGTAGAAATCACTGTCAGCCTGTCAAGGCCATTTGCTCCCCTTTTCCTGCCAAGATTTAAATTAGTGGGCAAGATGGGGGAAATACCTACCTGGCTGGCCAAGGTGACAGCAGCATGTCCATGTGGAAGCAGCCCCCTGCTCGCTTGTGCATCATGTTTTGTCTTGCAGGTCTCTGTCAGGGCAAAGGTGTGATGGAGAGAAGGGATGGAGGTGCAGTGACTGATGGTTGGTGTGCCTTGAAACCCGGGAGCTATAGGATTTGGAGCTGTGCTCTGATAAGGGGAATTTGGGGAAAGTCTTGCTTAGAAGCTGTAAGCATTTCATGTGCCTATACAGCTGTTCTTGCGTAACTGTTGTCATCCTGAGAATTGTGAAATTGCAGGAGGGAGAAATTTCCCAGAGTAGGGCGGTTGTGTTTCCAGGTGAGTAAATATTGTGCTGTGTTTAGCTAGAATAAAATCTGTGTGTAGAGCCAGCATCCCTGACCAGGGGCCCAATTCTGCAGATTCCTCTGAGAACAGCTTTTCCTTGAAGGTTAAAGCCCAATCTAGGGAATATCATTGTTTCAGGGTGTGTGATGACCATGCCATGCTCTGAAAATAGTTAAATATCTTTGGCACTTCTTGAGGAATACACCCACTGTTGATAGCTGGGTGTGCAGCTGCAGCGTGAGCTACAGGTTGTGCCCTGGGTGGGGGAAATGTCAGGAGCCCCAGGAAAGGGGCTGTGACCTGGTGCTGACCCTTTGGACAGCAAAGGGTGCAGGGATACAGCAGGAGCTGCTGACTCAGCAAGAAGACCCCAGACTGTCGGTGCACAAACTGTAAGAGTATAAAAGCCCAGGAATGCTTTTGTTAGGAGTCCCTCCCTAGAGGCACCAGGTCGAGCTGTTTTTGTGTCACTGCACCATGATTAAATTACTTAGAGGATCCAGACATCTGAGACTGCTGTGGGAAACCCAGGGCTGAGCCAGTAAGGAAACCCTGTCTGACTGTGTGAGTGTGGGGTGTGCAGGGAGCCAAAAGGGCCACCCATGGGGTCACTGGAGCCATCTGCTCTGAAGGGACTTTGGTCCCAGAAGAGAAAGTCTGGGCATGGGAGGAGTGTGACTGACAGAGTGGCTGCTGGGTGGTCAAGACAGGAAAGTTTCCATAATACACTCTGGGTTTCATCTGAATAATCTGCAGGCAGGAGGCTGTAAAGCTGATAAGTTGTTCCTACTTCCTCAGCAAGGAGTGTGGATGTGGAGTAAGGATGCATGGTCCCCATCTCCGGTCCTCCAAAGGGTCAGGCTGTGGGTTTGCTGCTGGGCTGGCAGTTAACTTGTTTTACAGATGCTGGCCAGCCTCTGGACTCTCACCCCACTGCAGAAATAAAATACTTCTGGAGGATAATTGCCAAATTCACCGTAGCTACTGTGGGAAGGTGGGATGTCCTTGTGAAGTCAGAGGGATGAAAGGCTTGTGTAGTGGGAAAAAAAGTTTAGCAGCATTGACCCTCACTGCAGAGGGACTCATGTCCCCTGGTGCTGACTAGCATCAGGTCTGCCTTGTTCCACATGATGCCACTTGATCCCTGGTCTCACTTGCAGGCAGGGCACTGCAAATCTTTTGCACTGCCAACTTTCCAATGCCAGCAGGATGTCTTGAACAGGGTGTATCTCTTAATGGGCTGGGTTTATCTGCCTAAGATCATATTGTGCTGTCAAAATGACGTAAAAAAACTTTGAACTAGGCCCCAAGGGGAAAGGAAAAGGGTTGGAAAAATGCAAAATATTTTTGTTCTGTTGTTAGGAGAGGTTGGGCTGGGGAGATGATGTGTAACCGAACCAGGTTTGGAATGGCTGGGACAACTGATCCTGAGTGCTGCAGTTCATGTGTGTTACGACAGGATGCTAATGCCCTGGGAAGGGAGTTTCTACAGTTTCCCCTTCTCTAGGCTGTTTAAGAGCAGAGAGGTATTTCTTCCAAAGCCTGCCTTTTTCCTGACCTTCCTTTTTCACAGTGGTTTTTTCCCCTGTTCTTTTGTTGCGAGTTTGGGGTTTTTTTGTTTTGTTTTGCTTTGTTTTTGCTTTGTTTCTTTGTTTTTCCCTAGAATGAAATTTCTACACTGCTGATGGCCCGTCAGTGGTGTCCCTGAGCTGAGCACCCTCCCCCTTTACTGGAGTAAGTTGGTACAGCTCTGGCAGACAGTGGAGCAAATGTAGTTTGCACCAGCAGAGTTTGAGCATCATGTGGCAGTCCTCAAGTAACAGGAAGAGTCTGGTCCCACAGCCTGTTTAGCCTGTCACTTACAAGTTTGTTAATGTCCTGTTAGGCTTCCAGTTGGAATTGTCTTTCTCCTAGCTGCCTCTGCTCTCCTGTTAAAATCGGCAGTACTGTATAGGATAAATATCTTTAGTGCTCCTTCTACAGCAACAGTGCAGAATGGGGAAGAACCTGCCTTTTCACAGCATTCTGCCTTCTGCTACTGCAGGTACATAGGGACTGGTAACCATTCCTTTTGCATCCATGATTCATTCTCCTAAATCTTTAACTGTGTTTTCAGGAAATGAAAAAGCCTGCTTTAATGCCCACGTTTGCATATTCAGGCCCTCTTAGAAGTGACCAAACATCTGCAGTGCTACAGGTTGGGAGAGAGGGAACTGTCAATTACTTGTCATGGCAAATGAGCTAGAGATGCTGCCTGTTGTAGGCAGTGCATTGTTTTTATTTGTTACTTTTGAACATGTTGAACACCATGCCTGTATTCCATGGTGCATTCATCATAAATGGCTGTGTGGATTCCAGCCTTGCTGGAGACAGTTGTCTTCTCTATCTGTAGTGACACAGCAGGAGTGTGGCTGCAAGTGCCAGAGAGGTGTCTGAGGTCTAACAGGGCAGTGTGTTTCAGCTTCTCTGGCACCATGATTTAATGAAGCCATCCTCCTTCAGCAAGGCTGAGTCCTCTAGCTGTACTTGCTTGGTTTGGGGACTGTCTCTTGGCCATATCCAGCTCACAGTGGCAGCTTGCTAGAGCTAACGCTGTGTTGCTCCAGCTAATCCTAACAGCAGATAAATATTTTTTTCCTGTCCTTTTCTGTTTGCCTTCCAGCACAGAGATAGCAGGAAGGAGGAGGTGGATTGAGCTGTCCAATGCCAAACTTGGATGTTGCTTTAACCTTGCAGTATCGATTGCCTGGTAGTTTGAGTTATTGTGAAGATAAAGTAACACGAGGTACAAAAGCTTTAGAAAACAAGAAAAATCCCAGAGAAACCCAATGAAAAGACCTTGTCACTCTGGGTGGTTTGGATTTCTGTCTGGCAGTTTCCTTTTACACATATGCAAATATAAAAGCTTTGAATATTTTCTGCCTTAGATGGGCTATCTACGTGGAGATTATATGCTTGGGGAAGGGAGAGGCACCCAGGCAGCAATGCTTGTTTTGTATCAGAAGGAATATGATGAGTTACTGTTTATTTTATTTATGAGGTCTCTGTTGATCTTAATTTAGTACAGCCTGTGGTGAGCAGCTCACAGGAATGTAGTCTTATTTTATTTTGTTAAACTTTTTCATAACCAGTACTTGTTCTTGTTTTGGTAGTCCTGTTGTGGGTGGCTGATTGTGTCTTGTCAAACCTTTCTGTGCCCTGCTCCTTCCTTTGGCACTGATGCTGGTGTATGGCATATCAGGAGAGCTGTCTGGATTTTTTTTCTTTCCTGTGTCTGAGGCATTTATCCAGAAACCAGGAGGAGAGAGGTTCATTTTGACCCAGCTAAGTTTCCCCAAATAGTATGAATTCGAGGAGCTGGAGATGACTAAGTCACATCAAAGACTGTGCCTGCCCCACCTGGAGTTTTGACTCTATGTTCAGGGCTCCTGCTCTCAGTTTGAAGGCTGCCCCAGCTGTGAGGAGCTATGTGGATAGGGTGGGGAGACGGAAGGAGAAGGAAATGTTCCCCTTTTATATAGGATAGTGATGCTTCTGCACTGAGTGAATAACAGGCTTGGAGGAGGTGTTTGGAAAGAGAGTTACATGCTTTTCTTTTTTAATTAGAACACAAAGATAGGGTAGGTAAAATGTTTTTGGTAGGAGAGAGATGCAAGTGAGCCATTGGTTTGGATCAAGCCGGAAAGAAGTCCATTAGCCATGATCCTTCATTTCTGAGTTCACCTGCAGCTTTCAGTGAAGCCTCTTTGCTTTGACAAGGGGTGACAGCCTCTTTGCTGTGTGGTGTGAGAGCTCCGAGCCGGTCAGTGCTGGCTTTTGTGCGGATAAGTGCCTGGAATGAAGCTGTAGCTTCATTCTGTGGTGTGCTTAGTCTGGGCCAGCCCATCTTCATCGCTGCTGCCTCTCTGTCCTTGTCACTGTGGTGTCTGACACGTTACTGTCCTTAATGGGTGTGCTGCCTGCACGCTTTGACAGAGAAAAGGGCAGTTCCCTGTTGCCTCATGGGTCTGATGGGATGAGAAAAACCTCCCTCAAGGTCATGTGCATACTGGGGGAATGTTTGGTGCCCTGTTCAGTGCTGTTCTCTTTGCTCTGTGATAGTTAGGGATGTATAAAAAAAAGAAGAAATAATGTTTTAGGGACAGAAATGGTGTTTTAGGTGAGGGGCTTACTGTGAATTTGGGTCCTGCTTTTTCCTTTGCTGCAGATTTAAAGTGTGACCTGGGGTAAGCAAAAAGATGTCTGTCTCTGATTCTGTCCCTTACAATCCAGTGGGAACAGCAGCACTCCAAGGGTTTGCTGCTTATGCACAATGGCCATGGCAGCTGTTGCAGAAAGTATGATCTGATCTAGGAAATGGTCTCTTCCTCTAGGTGTTTCATCTCCCTTCTTCAGTTTGTGTTGGCTTTCTCAAGGATAGTGGTACTAGCTTCCTTTTCCATGCTCTGGGCAAGCTGAGCTCTTCTCTATAAGGTAACAGGAGCACATGTTGTTTATGAAAGCTATTTTGTTAGTGTAGTTTCTTCAAAGGACATAAAACTTGTGTTGGCCTGACTCCTTTTTCCTTAACGATCACACTTGCTTTATTAGCAGCTAAATGTGTGCATGACCTGAGCAGCTGTTGTCTTTTTGATGCTCTTTTTTATTTTTTGCAGGAGCTTACAATGTAGATTCACTAGTGCCTCACACTAATTCTTCAAAACTAATGGAGAGCTTGAAAGAAATAGCTTGGATACTGAAGTGATAAGCACTGCAGAAATGCCAGACACTATATAAACAACTAAACTCAGCCCCCGGCCCTTCTGAAAGAGGGATGATTTGCAGAAAAACTTCAACAGATGGTCTGAATTTGGCTTTGGAAAGGAGGGAAGAAATGCCAGGTCACTGCTGAGCTGCGTGTGGGCGCATGCCCGCGTGTGCCGTGCAGCGTGTTCCCTGGCAGCACGCTCCAGGGAGGCTGAGCAGGCTGCTCCCGCAGCCTCCCGCGCTCAGGAGCATCTCCACCTCGCTGACTCAGGCTCTGCCAGGGCCCGTGCGGAGCGAGCTCCCGCTGTCCCGGCGCTGAGCTTCGGCTGTGCCTGCTCGTCAGGCTGCTCTGGTGGCGCTGAGCCATGGGCAGTTTGCAGACACACGGAGTCAGCCTGTGGGAGAGAGGCTGCAGAGCTGCTGTGCAGCTTGTGAGATCTTGCTTGGCACATGGCTGAGATTGTGGGAAGGACGTAGAGTCGTCTTACACTGGGTTGTCCCTGGTGTTGGTGCAGTGTCCTGGACCTGTGTCATTGCAAACTGAGGTGGTGTGGAGCTGGAAACAGATGGATCAGCTGTGGTAAAGGGCATGTGCTGTTTGGACACTCCCGTGCATACATGTGAGCTGGCAGACTTGCTGGCAGTTTGAAAGGGCCTGGGAAAGGGCTTACATGTCATGGTTGGGAACCCTGATGAGCTCTGGCAGAGCTGGCTGCTGTGGCCAGCCTCCCCTCTTCTTCTCCCCAACGAGATTACTGCTCTTGCAGGGGAGGGAGGACGTGTTTTCCTCCAGAGTGCCATCATGTCTTGAGTGGGCTCTGCTCTGGGGCAGGCAGGTTCCCATGTCAGTTGTTGCAGCTGACTCCAGCTGGGTTATGGATTGGAGCCCAGAAATCCTTGTCCAAGGACCTCTGGAACAGAACAGTGTGTCTAGTTCCTGCATTGCCTAACTGTTGCTAGTCCTCCAAGGCAACGTGCCTGTTCCACTGCTCACTGGCATGACAATTCCTTGTGTCTACTGCTGCCTGCTGTTGTTACCATGCACTCTTTGTGAGACAAAATTGGTAATTAGAGCAGAGTTGTGAGGTGCCCTCCAGGAGTGTTTTTCGTTTGGAAACTTTCTGAAAACAGCTCTAATTCTTAAGCAGTGCAAGGTGCATTGCTTCCCTGAGGATGTGTCAGGTAAATTCTTGTGGATACAGCTGTCGGGTAGCAGCACTGAATTGCACGTATGGAGTAGCCAGGTGAGACATCTGATGTTCAGAGAATGACTTTCCAAGTTTGATATACTTCACTTTTTCCTCTTTTTCCTTTCTTGTATTACTCATCTCCCTGCACTCTGTTTAGGTGAGCAGGACTGGATGTGTTTTCATTTGCCTGTAACCTCCAAAATACATTATCTTCCTGCTGGGAACACCTTGCCTGCCTTGCAGCCTGCTGATTCACAGCACTCTGGGTGAGCAGGGAGCTGGTGAATGGATTATGCCACAGACTCCTGAGCCATCAGGCGGTGGTTGCAGTCCCCTTGGCAATTCCTCTGCCTGTCACAGAGCGTGTGTGAGTTTCCCTGGAGGAGCTGCTAGCCTCTTCAGAAGCAGCATGACCCATGTGGGGCTGCTGATATGCGTTTAGCAAGGAACCATTTTGCTGTGATCTGAATAGTTTTGGAGTGAGCAAAACAGCTGAGGTGGGAGGCGAGAAGGGCTGTTGGCAATGCAGGAGCGGAGCAGTTGTGTTCACGTACCCCCACAGCAAAGGGACTGGCAGCAGCAGTGTCTTGTGGCTGAGAGGCAAGGGATATTAACTAACATGGCATTTAAGTGGCATTTCTTCTAGTGCACTGGGAGCATTAGTGAAATTCTGCCTTTGGTGCTGAGAAGTAATGAGATAAGCTTTGTTCTTCAGAGGGGTCTCTACCTGCTGTGTTTGGAAGGCTGGGAAATGTCCTTTTGTTATCCTATCAATTCTCCATGTCTGGTCTTTTGTACAAAAAAGGCTTTGGCTCTAGCAGGCAGCTGAGCTTGCAGCCTGTACACCAGTTTAGGCATGCTTATGTGGTGGCTTCTGCTCAATGCTTCTCTGTCACCTTACCTTAGGTGGAGCCTAGCTCCTGCCTCCCACACAGGAAGGATCCATCCTTTCACGCCCTGAGGTCCTGTTTCATTAACCTGCTCTATTTTAGCATTGGTTCCCATTGGTGGCTGAGGCTCTCAGTGCACTGTGGCTTTGCTACACGGACAGGATGGGGGGTTTGTGGGATGCTTTGCAGCTCCAGCCAGGCTCATCAGTCCCTCTTTGGGACTCTTGAGTGACAGCTATCAATTGACATACAGACCCACAGGGCTCTGGGTTACTAAGCCTTTTAAATAACTTTGTTCAGGGCCCAGAAGCTCTGATCTCCCAAACTTCCCTGGAGGGATTCTTGTTCTGTTTTATTGTTGTATATTGGTTTACTTTGTTGGTGCACTCAGCAGGCTGCTGCAGGCCGCTGCCAAAAGGAGCAGCCTTGCTTCCACTCCTGTCTCTCTCTACTTGTGTCAACACAAGCATTTGTGTGTTCATCTATGCATGACCTGGGAGCAGACCTGGTCCAAAATGAGTTCTTTGAGTTGCTGGGGAAAGGAAGAGCAGTAGTCAGAAATTATGCTGGACAAGTGGTTGAGTAACCACAGTCTCTGCTGGGAAAGTAAATCATGTTGTATTTTCCAGGGGCTCAAAATCCCTGGTTCTGTTCCCTTCATGAAAATCTTTGCACCTTCTCCACCAACACACTGTCAAGATTGCATTGAGCATGTACCAGTGCCTCTTTGTGCAGAAAAAATTGTTGTGCTACCCTTCCACAGCACTGGCTCTCACCTGGTGCCTGGTTGTAGATTCTCTCTTTGATGTGGAGAGACAGCATCATGCCTTTGTAACACTTGAAATTCACATAGCATAGCAGCCAGAGAAAGGTGGTGGCTTTTCACATCTGGTAGGGATGGCCCTATGTGCTGCTAGATGCATGCAGTATAGGAAGAAGTGGGAAGAGAGAGGGGACAAAAACCCCGACATGTTTGCTTTGCTCCAGCACAGTCCCCTAGTGCTTACAGGAAAAGCACATCCTTCAGAAAGGACTTGGTGAGCATGTGTCCTTGGTGGTGCCAAGAAATATGGGCAACTTCCTCTCCTCTTCCTTTCCTTCCCTTTCCTTGCCCGGAAGTGGTGACAGTTCCTAGCAGACACCTCAGTGTGAGCACAGCTGATGCTGAGCCTTCCTCTCAAGGGAGGACAGAGGTTAGGGATCTGCTTGCCCTTGGGGTGGAGAGATGGGAGGCTCCTCTCTGAGCATGTCTGACCCTTGCTGTGTTTGTGTGTCTCTTTCTGCTGTTCTGTTGCTTCTCCCTGCTGCAGCCTGTTCCGTTTCTGAAAGCTCTGTTGCCATTTTGACATGGGAGGTGCAACTGTCCCTTCTGCTGCCTCAGCTGCCCGGTGGAGGAGTGTGTTGGGATTGCCCAGCTTGGTGAAGGTCCCACTGCAGGCTCTGCATGCTGCCTGTCTGGCTGGGCTGTCTGGCTGACTTTGGGCCTTGGGAGGAGATGGGACTGCATGAGGAGCATCCTATGGCTGGATGGTGATGAGCGACTTGCAGCCCTTGGTGCTGCTCCAGGGCTTGAGGCTGCTGGTGCCGTGTGGTCCTGTGGGAAGGGGGCTGCCAGCAGGGTCCCAGGTCACAGTCCCAAAGCAGCAGGGTGCCATCCCAAGTCTTGCAGTGTGCTCTGGGCCACAGAGATAAGGAGAGACAAGCTGGCTGGCCCTTCAGAGAGAGGATCCTGTGTCTATCATGGCACCAAGGGCTGGGTGGATGAGCAGGGATTTTGCACATTAACCAGGCAGCAGCTGGGCTGAGTGAGCCGTCGGGCGCCAGCCGCAGCGCTCCTGTGCTTCTCCAAAAGCTGTGTCGAGGCAAGTGCTTTCCGCTCTCGCAGCTATTATGAAAGAGCCTGGGTTTGGTGCACCCTTCTCTCCCTTTGCCCTCAGGGCATGCTGGACTTGTTTGAATTAATGTAATTAGCACATGCCTTATTAGCTCACTAAGGCACAAAGAACTCATGTATATTTGTAGCCAGGTTAAGCAGCCCCTATTAATTTAATAACCGTGTCCTCCTCAGTGCATGGCAACAGTTAATCACTGGTGGTGACTCAGGACCAGGCAGGATGGAGGAAATTTGGGTGAGGTGTGTACGTGTGCGGTTCCTTTTTATTGTGTTGTGTTTTTATTAATGAGCAGAGCTGTGAAGGGAATTAGCAGCAGGCACAGTAGATGGAAGGGAACTTTCAGTGCAGGTTTACTAAACAACCAGCCCTGAATATTTCCTATGCTGTATGCTGTCGGTAGAAAAGGATCTGTAGAATGAATCAGCGAAATATGACACAGACTGGGAGGCGGAAATTTACAGAAATAAACTTTGGCAACCCACGCTTGAACTCTGCTCCAATCAGGTTATGTGCTAGGTACTGATAGTAATTTTGCTTCATTGTCTACTACCCTATTTCCCCTTGGTGATTTTGAGGTGGAGGAATTGGCTAGTGTATTCTGGTGCTGTTTGTATTTGAGACTGCAAAAGAGCAAGGTTCTTGTAAAAGGACAGAAATAGTTGCAAGTAATTTTATTTGCTGCAGCACTGTGATCCTTGGTTCCTTTTACTGTTCTGAGTCTTGCCATGCACCGCACTTAGCTGGGTCCCAAGGAATGCTGCCAGGATGTTTGCTGCCAGGATGTTTGCCACCAGGTGTTTGGGGGGTTTGTTTTGGTTTTATTGTTTGGGTTTGGGGTTTTTTTGCTTCCTTTTTTCACTGAAGCTGTAGGTTATGGTTTGTGCTCCACCACTCTGGCATGATGCAATCTGTGAGTCCAGGATGGTGACATGTATCTCTGTTCCAGTAGTTGTGCATGTGGGATAGTAAAGTCCTGCACTGATTCTAAAACTAGCGAGTTAGGCGTTTTGAGGACTTTTTTTCAGCCAAGACCACTATGCATGCACAGGAAACTTCCTGCATTTCTTCTCTTCTTTCCCTTACTTCAATAATCACAGGTTGTACTCTTTGTGGTGAGCATAAACTGGGAGGAGGAGCAGGAAGAATGGTACTGGAAAGCTGTTGATGTGCTTGCATTGTTTTGGTCAGGTTTTCTACAAGTAACAGGGTAAGATGCAGGTGTCCTGCCTGCTCCTACTCCCTCTTTTTGTTTACCTGTTTGCTGTTTCTGCCTAGGAAGCTTGGGCTTGCAAGGCCTAGACTGTTCTTAGGCATCATGAGCCTGTGCAGGAGCATCATTGAGAAGATGAAGTTGTTACAGTCAAAGGGAGAACGAAACCCCCATGAAACAGTGCCAAAGTGTGTATGTACTTGTAATAATGTGCCCTCTTGCTTCATCTGGCAGGAGACCAAGTCCCCAGGCTCCAGCAGAGATGATGAGCTCTTCTGGCTTGCATCTCTACTGAGAACCTGGACCTCCTGGGAGGCACAGAAGGAAAACATGAGATCTCCATGGAGTGACCAGGGATGCACACAAGTCTTGCTGCAGCCGATTGAAGCAGATAAATTTAATTCCTACTTTCTTGGAGCCTGTTCTCAGGAGAACTCAATGTTTTAATGAAAGCTCTGTGAGTGGTGCGTGGGGTGAGGAGATAAGGATGGGTGAGGATCTGCAGAGTGCCCATGTGCATTTTCTAACAGGTTTATTGCAGAGGGCAGAAAAAACCAATGAAAGTCCAGGGGAAGATAAATATCTGCTGGGCTACCTCAGATGCTGCCCAGAGATGGTGATTTCCCTCCCCTACTCCTTTTTCCTTTGTTTCAGGAGCAGGAAGGGACACTGTGTGGCTCATGCTGGCTCAAAGCTGTAGAATTCTTGGTACAGACCAAGACAAGGCTTTTTCCAGGACATCTTTTTTAGCCAGTGTTGTGGCTTTGTCTGGGATAGAGTTAATCTTCTTGCTAGTAGCTGGTACAGTTCTGTGTTTTGAATTTAGTTTGAGAACAATGTTGATAACACACTGATATCTTAGTTGCTGCTAAGTACTGCTCACTCTAAATCAAGGACTTGCCAGTTTCCCATGCTCTGCCAGCGAGGAGGTGCACAAGAAGCTGAGAGGGAGCGTGGCAGAAGGCAAGCTATGACATAGGCACCATCAGGGAATCATGGTGGGATGACTGCCATGACTGGAGTGCTGCAATGGACGACTATATGCTCTTCAGAAGGGACAGTCAAGGAAGGAGAGGCAGTGACTGTCTGTTAGGGAGTGTTTTGACTGTTGAGAGCTCAAGGGTAGTGATGATAAGGTTGAGTGCCTGGGGGTGAGAATTGTGGGAGGCTAGCAAGGCAGACACCCCGGGGGGAGTTATGTTACAGACCACCCAACCAGGATGGAGAAACAGATGAATTATTCTATAAGCAACTGCTTTGTGATTGCTAGCCCTTGTTCTTGTGGGAGGTTTGCTGGATTTCTGCTGGAAGTTTGACACAGCAGAGAGAAGGCAGTCTGGGAGATTCCTGGGCTATGTGGAAGATAACTTCTGACACAGCTGGTCAGAGAGCCTAGCAGGGGTGCTGGCCCCCAGACCTGCTGTTCACAAACAGAGAAGGGCTGGTGGGAGATGTGTTTGGAGGCAGTCTGGGTTACAGTGACCATGGAATTACAGAGTTTTCAGTTCTTGATGAAGTAAGGAAGGAGGTCAGCAAAGGGGGTCCAGGAAGGCTGAACGTACATTAAGAAGGAAATTTTAAAGGTGCAGGATGTGCTTATGTGCCAAAAGATGAGCCAGCGGGAAAGAAGACCGGCCTAGTAGAACAGGGAGCTTTTGGAAGAACCAAGGGGGGGAAAAAAAGGGTTTGTGACATAGGAAAGAAGGGACAAGTGACTCAGGAAGAGTACAAGGACATTGTTAGGTCATGTAGAGAGAAAATTAGAAAGGCGAAAGCTCAGCTAGAGCTTAATCTGGCCAGTGCTGTGAAAGGTAATAAAAAGTGTTTCCATAAATATGCTAACAACAAAAAAGAAGGGCAGAAAGAATCCCCATCCTTTATTGGATGCAGAAGAAACAGCAACAAAGGCTGAGGAAAAGACTGAGGTGCTTAATGCCTTCTTTATCTGAGTCTTTACTAGTAAAACTGAATATCCTTAGGGCAGCCGGCCCCCTGAGCTGGTAGACTTAGGGATGGAGAGGGCAGAAAAGATCCCCTGCAATCCAGGAGGAAGTAGTCAGTGGCAAGGGTGCTGATGGAGCTGGCAGAGCAGCTCACCAAGGCACTCTCTGTGCTAGCCCCAGGGCAGGGCTGCCAGGAGTGCACTGTGGGCACAGCAGTGGCCTGAGCTGTCAGTCCTTCCCCTCTGCAGCCTCCAATTGGGCCACAGTGAACCAGCACCATGCCAGGACTACACACTTTAAAGGCTTCCAACAGGAACAGCTCTGTGGTTGGTTGAGTGTTGCTCTGGTGAGGTACTGCTGCAGTTTGGCCTGAAAAGATGCTTATTCCTCCCAGCAGGGTCACTGGCACTCCTTTCTTTCGGTGGAGAAAGCTGGGAGCCAAGAGCCCTGATTTCGTTGCTGGTGGGGAATGAATGGTCCCTTTCAGGCTGCAAGACCTCAGCTCAGTGCTCTACCTCATTCCTACTGAGTGAGCTAGAATCCAACCTTAACGTTCCCTTGGGCTTCTTGGTTGGTTGTTTTGGTTACTGCTTTGCACAGGGTGATTATTTTAAACTAGGAGGGGGTAACTCTTTTCTACTCCGTCTCTTGGCAGAGCCCCCAAGAGAAGGATTTGAACCATTACGTTTCTCCATGGTATGTCCTTCCAGTTCAAAGGGTTGGTCTGTCACTGTCAGCTGGCTCTGCCTTTTTGTTGACCACCACAGATTATTGAAAATGAGTGCTGTTTGTAAGTTCTTAATTGAAGTTCTCCTTGCTCTCTCTCCCATCTACCAGACTCCTAAAATCTCAGCAAAGTTGTCTTCTCTCTCCTGCTAGTGCTGCTTGTCTCTGACGCTGTAATTTCATGAAACCTGGTACAGAGAACAGATCCAGAGGAAGGTGGATTTAAAAATATTTAGAATTGCATCACTTCAGCATGTGACTACATGATTTCACAGGTGGCACTTGGAAAGGAGCATTGCTGGCAATAAGCACCCATTTAAATTTGTCCAGTAACATCCAGGGTGCACTTGCTTGTACACCAGCATGATCATGTGCAGACCATTTTACTGTCTGTCAGTTAGCTTGTGCTTCTACTGCTGGCTCTGCAGCTGCAGAATAACCTAGCCCGTTATAATCTTAATCGAAATAACCATTTTATGTGGAATTTGCTACACATATATATAGATATGTATAGTTCATTGTATTGGTATATGGATTACCTGTTCTGTAGCTACTCTTTACGGGCCCTTTTGAATTGGTGGAGGGACTTGCGGGTTTCTACAGACCAAAGATTGGAATCCACCACTATTTTCAAGCAAGTGCTGGACCTGATTTTTTGCTACGGCCATGCCCTGGCCTTGTATGACCACATAGCTGAAGATTTTATGACGAGATGCATGGGAAGGGTTTTCAGCCCTCTGGCACCTACTCCAAGACAGTTTGCTTTGAGCATGAGTAGTTGTCCTAAATTTAGAGGCTTGTTACTTTGTTGTAAGTGTTCAGAGGAGTGACAGGGCAGCAGGGCAGCATGCTTGATGTGGCATTTGTGCAGAGCAGAAGAGCCAGGTCTTTTGAGACTTGACCCAGTTGCCTTTTTGAGAACTTTGAGAGGAGGCAAGTTGGGATGGGAAGAGCGCCAGCAGCTCCTGTGGTTTCCTTTGCTCCCCTCAGTCTGGCCAGGGGTGTTGTGAGCGCTTTTAGACTTGTCTCTCCCTATGAGGGACGACACTGCTTTAAGAGTGTTTTAATGTGTTGTCCTTCAGTGTGTTGTCCTTCAGTGGAGCAGGACTCTATGTGTTCTCAATAAGATGACTGCCAGCTCATTTGTCCTGCTGAAACCTTCCCTCCGGTTCCTTCAGTTTAGCATCTCCAATGTCTTCGATATCAGGACTTCCCATGTGAGCCCTGGGTGAGTCACTTCTCCTAAGGGCTGCCCTTACTCATCCCATCTTGCAGCTCAGTTACAAAACCTCCAGGACAGGGCCTTTCCTTGACTGAAGGTCAGAGCAGCCCCTAAAATGACAGATCCCAGGTGGGTGTTGGGGCGTTTTGGTGTGCTGCAGTACTGATACCCATGCCCAGCTTCAAGATGAGCATTAGCTTTCTGTCTCTTCATGCAGGGCAGTTACCCAAGACATGCAAAGTCCAAGGGTATACCTGGTGTTTGTTCCAGACTAGCATAGGCCTATTCCCCAAGTCTTTCTGTCTTGGCAGATGGCTTGGCATCTCAATGTTAAAGGGATCATGCTGATGCAAGAAAAGGCCTCCATAGGACTCCTTTTGTTAAGCAACAGGGCAAATGGCTTCTGCTGTAATCTAAATAAATAGCTGATTTTTTTGCCTGGAGAATCTCTCCAGGTCAGGAAGGCAATTCTCTTGCTGCTCACAGTGCCTTTTGGAATCCTTGCTCCAAGCTTTAGCTCTCACAGAGAGCTGTGTCTCTCTTAGAGGTGACAGCAGGTGCTTGTTGTATTATTGTCTTTACTTACTGCAAAAGATTTCTCAGCAAAGCAGGCAAAGTTGCATGATGCTGTACTGGGTGTGGGGGGCCAGCCTATGCTTCCAGCAGGATGGAGAGCCCAAAGGGGAGGGAGCAGGAAAACTGGGTGTGTTCCTCCTACTCTTACTGCCTGGAGGCAGGAAGTTCCCCACCTGCTTCCCTGCTGTTTTGTCCCCTTGCTTTCCAGTGATACCTGCTGCTCCACTCGCTTTGATCTTTGCTTTGGACTCAGCAGCTATGCTGAGACCAGGCAGACACAGGGGCAGTTGCCAGGAGCATTCAAGGCTCTGCCTGATGTCTTTGGTAACTCCTTTGCTTTGCGAGGAGGTGACCCTGGTGACTGAGGGCAGCAGGCAAATCTTGACTACTGTTGTGTGAATCTCCTGTAGTCTCAAGTAAATCCTGGTGGAGAGGATAGTTGCAACAGTGTGCATGCAGTATCAGAATGTAGGATATTGTAGTCCCAGGGGCTTGCAGGATTGTCCCCTATGACACTTCCAACATGGCCCTGCTGTCAATCCTCTTCTATTGCAACGTTATGGGTGACTGCACTGGTTTGGATGTAGTCAGTAAGTATGTCTGCTAAGATACTGGACTGTTTTTGTCCAAGGCTTGTTTTTTTCACTAAGCTGGAATGTTGTCATAGACACAGGGTGTTCCTCAGCCTGCCAGCTGTGGTTTGAAATCCTTCTGTAGATGAAGGGCAGGTCACTGATGGAGCTGAAATGTGAGCTCAGGAGTCCTCATTGCTAAGTGAGAGTTTTGTTCCTCTTTTTCCTCTCTGTGGGCATTCAGGTAAATCTATACTGCCACTACCTGCAGTTGCAAAGCCAAACACCTCTATGCCCTCAGCCAGGGAACTCGCCTGTTCCTTTGTGGCACACAGGAGATGTTTCAAGGCATTCTCTCATCACTGGGTCTCTCAGCATGAAGTGAAGGCTCCCCCATGCTCAGAGAGAGTTGAGGCTGGAATAAAAAAAAAAAAAAAAAAAAAAAGAGTTTGCCTGCAGTTTCGCAAGGGTGCCAGTCTGACTGTCCTCACGGTGATTGGAGGAGTGGGATGGGGGCACCCATCCCGACCAGCCTGAGGGAAGCTGCTCGAGACAGAGGTCAGCTGGGGAGGATGGGAAGGGGCTGCTGGAGCTGAGAGTCCTTGCAGGGGCTGTCTGGGAGGAGTGCCCTGCGTGCTGAGGCTCTGCATCCCGTGCCTTGCCAGCTGAGTGGGCGCTGTGGCACTGAGCCTGTCCCCAGAGGGTGTGAGCAGCCAATGCAGGCGGCTGGCATGGCACCTCCCCGCTGGTACTTTGGCCTTTTATCACCCGAGGTAGGGGGGAGCACTGCCTTTGGCCTGGTGCTTTCCCAGCCCGGTGTGGTACCGTACAGCTGCCTGCTGACCCCGAGACAGGTGAGTGTGTGTGTGCAGCCCCGGGGCTTCTGTCTGCTGGCAGAATGGTGTGAAGGGGCCCTGCTGTCCCCTGTGCAGTTGCAGAGGGGACACGGTGAGGTGGGGAGCATTCACCAGCGTGCTTGAGAGCTGCTTTGTTTTCATGAGGAATAATGCTTTGCCAGGTCCTGTAAAGAAATTCATGGCAGTCCCTGCTTTCAAGGGCCTAAAGGCAAGCAGGCAGCAGATTAAACTGCCACCTATTTTCCCAAACCCCTGTGTCCCAAAATGTCCTGAGCAGGAAAGAGCCAAGTTGACAGCTTCTCCCCAGGTTGACATTACCTGGTGCCAACTCCCTTGTGCACTTGTGCCTGTCATGTATCTAGAAAGCAGCTTCTCTCCAGAAATATTTGCAGTTTTATTTTGCACTCTTTAAACCTTACTGTGATGACAGCTTTGCTCCAGTCATTAACCAAATTTGGCAGTGTCCACATCTTCAGATGGATTTGTGCTGTGAAGTGTGGTGATCCCAGAGGGTTTCTCCTCTCCCAGCAGGTTCTCGTTGCTGATTACTTCCCCCTGCCATCCCTCACTGTGAATGGTTGTGTGGCTGTGTCCTCTTGACACAGTGGATGCTGGCACAGCTTTGCTTCCTCTGCTCACCTTCTGAGCCATGCTTCTTGACATCAGCTTCTCTCACTGGGACTTTGAGTTTGTCTGCTCTCAAGGCAAACAGAAATATGTGGAAGGGAGTCCTGACTTCCCCTTCTTCTGTTTATTCTTAAGTCAAGGTTGTAGTTTAGAAGTTGGCTTTCAGTGTCAGCTCCAGCATGTGCTGGCCTCCAGTTCTATCTCATTCCTGTCTGACTGCCCAGCACAAATATTTGTGCTGGCATGAAATCAGGGATGGGGACACATTTGGGTGTAGGGTAAAGACAGATTTGCTTTCTTCGGCCACGGCACCAGCTGGCATTTGCTGAAGGTATTCTGTCAAACTGGCAGCCTGTGTGTGCTCAGATAAATCAGCATGGGCAGCAGTCTGAGCCTGGGAGGATGTGCTCAGCTGCACTGGGGCTGGTGGGGAGGGGATCTGGGAACGGGAGTGCTGGCAGAGAGCAGAAATGATGGCCTCTGGGAGGGGTAGAGGGTGCTGCTGGCAGGACTGGGGGAGCTGGTGGACTGGGGGCCCACAGCTGGCTTGGAGGATGCCAGCTGTGGCTCTGGCAGCCTGGCAGGAGAAGGAGGGTGCTGTACTTGGCTCAGATGGGGGTAGACCAGTGGCACCTGGGGGTAGAAGTGGCAACCCACATCTGTAGGGCAGTGTGGTGGCAACTAAATGCAATTAGCAAGGTCAGAGAGGTGTGGGTAAGTTTAACCCATTTGTTCTCCTGTCCTGGCTTGTGGAGATGTTGGGTGCCTGTATCTCCACTCGAAGCTTGCTGGTGTGGTGCACTAAAGAGACCTGATGTGGTCTGTGTGCTCCCCTCCATGCCTCACGCTGGGCTGTGATTCTCTAGTAAGCACTTTTCCTTCAGGTGATAAGGCAAAAACTGAAGGTTGAAAGTTCAGCCCCATGCCCCATGGGATCAGGAGAGCAGGTAACAAAGGTTGGCCTTCGTGGAGAAAGCCTCACTGTCTCATTTGTGTGGGAGATGTGTGGCAAGGTAGGGGAGAAAAATAGCAGCACTTCACTGGTGGTTTAGGCTGTGAGGACCAGATACATCCAGAGCTGTCCGGGATTGCATTGTGGTACTTCTTGTGTGGCTGTTCTGCCACTGTCTGGAGCTGACTTCTGGGACGTGAGAAAAGGGAAAGGCAGGATTGAGGAGGCTCCTGGGCCATTTGTGTGCCAGCATGAGCTTCAGGGCGTTTGCACAGCTTCAGTGTGCATGTGGCTCTGAAACTAATTTGCCTGATCATTTTAATAAATGTAAAAGGGATGTCCTGGTGTGCAAGTAATGGGGCATTAATCCATGCCTAGCTGTGTTAACAGCACTCTAGGAAGGAAATACTCCCATGCTGTTCTCACTCTCTTAATTATGGGATGTTCAATTTAGGATCCCCTTCCATGAAGGCTGCTCAGCCTCTTTGGCTTTCAGGTGGCTCTCTGGTGACTTTTATTTCATCTACTACCAGTTTCCTCCCAGCCCCTTTTACCATGCAGGTTCCCAGTCCCAGCAGTGCCATTGTCCTGAAGTTTAGCCATACAAGGAGTTTCTGAGGCATCAGCACCTTTTTGGTGCTGCAGGCTTGTCTGCTCCCCCAGTGCAGGTCCTGATGGGAGATGTCATAGGAAGATGCAAACCCTGCTCCCTGACACTTCTCCCTCAGGAAGCCTTGGAGCTACATCCTACTTGGCTGCAGATGCTTGCCTGCTTTTGTGTGCAGTTTTTGGCTCCTGAGAGCACTGTGTTCCTGGGAAGATACACTTAGGTCTTTATTTAATCTCTTTCCTTTCTGGGTTAAATGTATAATGTTGTTCTGGATTTGTTTTTTAAATGTCCTATAAAATTCCCAGCATTCTCTTCCCGGTCTGTTTTTTCCCCCTCTTAGACTGCAGAATGGTAGCAGCTATTTTCCTGCCCTGGAAGCAACTGGGGTCTGGCTCAACTCAGAAACTCCCTGACCAGGCCGCTGGAGGCTTCATTATTCACCCTCTTTTAAGGGCCTCAGGAAGTTCTGTAGATTACAGCAAAGTGATCAGATAGAGCTTGGGGTGACTTAAGGTTTGTTTTGCAAATGATCATTCGTTGGAGCTCTGTTTAAACAAACAGAGCTCAAATAAGCTTTCCACTTCATTGCATTAAAATCCCTTAATTCATTAAAATCCCCTGGCCACAGACATTCAGGCCTCTGCTGTGCCAGGTGCTGTTTAAACAGTTATCAAGTGCTGGTGTCTGCTGTAAAATGATCACATTGTTCGCTTCCCGTCGCTCGTCCGCTAGTTGAGTGGCTTTTGTTAGGGAAGATGATACTAGTCCTGGTATTTGCTGGTACAGCCAGCACCAAGGAAACCTGTAACTTTGCCCAGTTTTAAACCCAGGAAGGTTGTTTTTACCCTGTCTTGCTGTGCAGCTGCAGCAGGAGCATCTGTTCCCTGGTGGGAAGCAGTGGCAGCAGTTTTCTAGCTGGATCAGACATCTCAGAGGACTTTGTAGTTACTGGGCAGGTGGGGACCTGAAGCCAAAAGTCAAAAGAAAAAAAGGCCAGAGAGAACTAAACTCACCTGTCCCAAGTCCCTCTTGGTGCAGAGTTACTCCATTTACCTTGTGTCAGCAGGTAAGAAACAGCCTTGTGATGTATTTATGTGTACATCTTGGTCTCTGACTCTTTTGCCTATGTGGCTGTGGTGAATATTGGCAACCTTGCTGTCTTTTCTTGCTGTTGCCCTTTGTGGTGGATGCCTGTCCTCCTGAATGCCCCTCTGCATGGAAGGGTGCAGCAGAGGCAACAAGGGGGGTGTTTCACCAGAGCTTGGAGCAGGCTATCAGGACCTCCTTGGTGCATGTATTTTGTCAGTCCTATTTCAATAAACACAAGTTTATTGAGGGTGTAGACATTATCAAGTGAGTTTTTGTGATTCATGGCTTGTATATGCAAGCATTGCAGGCTTTCAGCTACTGGTCTCCCTATATTTTTATATTTTTGTCTGGTTAATTTGATAGAAAATTGGATTAACCTAAACCAAGCTGCTCTTGTGGACATGTGTATGGAAGCACATGTAATGAAGGGTGTAAGTGATTTTCACTTGGGAAGTGCAGACTTAGCTGATCTGGAGCTTTTGAAGGTCTGCAGCCTCAGATGAGTTGAGATCAGGTAAACTGTCTGAAGAGGGGTCACAGGTGTGGCAGCATAGTGCAGTGGGTGAGGTTTATGTGCAGTGTTTTGAGGAGGAGTGCCTTTCCATAGGGAGCTCCATGTGCTGGTCTCTCACAGCTCTAGTTGAATGTGGGGCTGCACAAAAGGCAGTTTCAGTCTCATGTTGTCCAAGAGTGGGACTGTACAAATGGTTTCATGCTGTTCTATCCTTGGCATTTGATATAATGGGAGGGGGACCTGAACTCCTTCCCATACCTGTTTGCACCATCACTGGCTCTTCACACTTTCAGGGACCTTTTGTTCTTGGGAGTGCACTGAGAGCCATAGGTATCTCCAGAGCAGAAGTGACAGCCTGTAAGCCACTCTGTTGGCTGTGAGATTCTATGTGGCTTAGGAAATCTGCAGTAAAGGTGCAAATTTCACTCCAGAGGCAAAGGGCAAAGGTACCTCCTTTGCTTCTGGCTCAGTATCGAGGTGGCAGGTGAAAGGGAAGAGGAAGGAAGTTGGCTGAATACTGCTGAGACACCTGCAGAAAGTGTAGGGCTTCTGATTCCCAGGCTGAAGGTGAGGAGATAAAGACATCTCCAGAAAGCTGAAACTTGTGACCGCTTCTGAAATTTTCTCTGGTGTCCAGATTTCTTTGTGTGGTGACTTTTAATGGCTCTCATTAAACAGTAACAATGAAGAATCTTAGAGAGAACTGGTTCCTGCTGTCTGGCACTGAGCTGAAAGGAGCAGTCCAATGGGCAAAGTGGCATCAGTAGCTTGGAGAGGGAGAGACATTGCTTAAAAGACAATGTTGGCACAAGACTGAACATGGGCTGTCTGTTTAAGCTTGGAAATAGGGGAAGGATAGTAACCTCTGGAAGAGCGGTTTTTTGAAGGCTGTCCTTTGGACACAGCGTTTATGTGTTGAAGGGAAGTGCTAAAACAGTCTTGTAGTGACACTTGACTGACTTGAGCTGGCTGGGTGAACCTGCAGAGGGTTGGGGATGCACATGGTATGGTGTGAAATGCTCTCTGAAGTTTGAGAGAAGTGACAGACACGGCTGTCCTGACTGCTGGGCAGACCTTGTGCTCTGCCTGGCTGCTGCCCTTCCTCGCATGCTGCTAGAACCTGATGACCCTGGCAACTCTTCCCTCCATATGTCCTTGTATATTTATATTTACACACATACATTTATAAAGCTCCCTCTGGAGCTCAGTCTTCTCTTTGAGGAGATCAGGTGCTCCCGTAAGTCACTTGTGCCTCAGCTGTCCTAACCCTACAGCCTGCCTGCTGAGTAGATCCTGAGCTTTAAGAAGAGTGTAAGTGTCTCAACTTTGTTCTTGGTGTCTTTCTGTGCTTTCCCAGGAAGAAACTGAAGTGAGAAAGAAGTGACTGAAAAAGAACTATTTGAAGGAACAGATTCATTTCTTAACAAGATCAAGTTTGAATTAAATGGCTGATAAACAGATCAGGTAACTTTTAATTTTTTTTTTTTAATGTGCTTTAGGTTTTTCTTTTAAAATCTTTCAAATTTATTTTTATTTGGGATCCAGGAGGTGGAGAAAATCATCTGATCATCTCTTCCAGCCTTAAACAGTTCTGATTCTTTCTCTTCTCCTTTCTTACCTGCTTTTATTGAACCTTCTCTTATTTTCTATCTCTGCCATGTTGTTACATCTCTGCTTTCTTCAGTTCTTTTTTCTCATTGCCTTTTTCTTTCTACCCTGCATGAGTCTGTTCCTTTTTGTTTCTTCTTTCAAAGTTCACCCTGACCTGCTGACTTCAGCTGCTGGCATCAAGGGAGCAAAGCCAGGTCCTTGACCAGCCAAGGATGCAGTCCTTGTAATGACAAAGTCCACGTAGCCTCGTGCAGCCTTGCTCCTTTACTCTACAGACAGTCAAGGCTTGAGTGATAGCAGGAACATTACCAACAATGATTAATGACACTTATGTGCACTGTGGACAATTAAGAGCATTGATCTCAGGACAGGTGGGGTGAGTGGGTGAATGAAACGTGGTGACAAAGGGACAGGACTTGGCAGTGCCTGAATGCTGCAGGCAAGAGGGCTGCCCCTTCTTAGCATTTGCCATGATTAGGATATCTTCCTGTACGCCTGTCTTCTGCAAATGTAAACAGTCCTGAGCTGTGCTGATAAAATACAGCATTGTGGAGTGTTTGTGTGCCTAGATTTGGCCATCATCCGCTACCCGATTTGGAGAACACTTGGAATTTTTCCAACATACCCATGAAGGGCATGCTGAGATTCACTACCATGGAGCCTGGCAGTTCTGTGTTTCTGATAACCTCAGCAAAGCAAAATGATCAGATGTCTGTGACTGTTTGAAGCTTGGTGTTTTGAAGGAAGAGGAGACATGTCCTACAAGAGATGTGTCCTACAAGATGTGCCCTGGCTTCTCCATTGTGCTCCTGGCAGTGTGAGCAGGAGCTTGCTGGCTACAGGGACTAGTTAAAAGGGCTGAGGAGGAGCACTAGAAGAGGGGAACTGGGATGCCTTTGTATTCCTTCTTGTATTAAACTGAGCAAATGGCTTCATTTGCATGCTAGCCTGTGTTGTCCCCGTTTCACTAAGCCCTGCACACGTAGGTAGTGAAAGGCAGTAGCTGTGCAGAAGCTAAATAGGACAGAGAGACCAGGCACAGTGGATTCTTATCCCTTGAGAGAGCAGAAAGCACTGAGGTGTGAAGTGGGATGACTCAGTCACAGGGGATAAAGCTTGTGATTCAGGTGCAGTGGTCTTTGCCTCATGTTCTTCTCTGTACCTCAAATCCCTCACCTTTCCTGCTTTGGTCATCTCTCCAGTCAGTGGGACCAGGTGTCTGCAGTGGTCACAGGCAGCCAAACCCAGGAGATTTGTTTCTGTCACCCCTTGGTAGAACAAGATTGATAGCAAAAGACTAAAATCAACAGCAGTGGTTTGCTGCAAGGTGAGATCAAGGGCACTGCATTTCTGCAGCAGTGCATGTGGAACTTAATCTCAGTGTCTTGCTGGATACTGCCCTGTAGTCCATCCATACTCGTTTCCCCCTGCAGTTTTCATTGGGAAATCTGGATGGTTAGATTCAGGTGTGATGGGAGTATTGAGCAAGGGTTTCTCCCCTACAGGCAGATAGAAAGGCTGTCTGCAGCTTGAAATTTTTTGCTTGCCCAGGCATATCAGACCATTCCCCTTTGCTGCTGGGGTCTGGGCTGAAATTGGGGAATCTCTTGCACTTACAGCAGCAGCAGGCAGGACCTTTGTGTCTGTGTCTCAGTCCCATCTGATATAAACCCTGTGATGATTTCACTGTTGGAACAGGTTGAGAAAGGCAAGTGTTTGCCTGTCCCCAGTGTTTCAGGGACACTTAGAGAAGTGATGACAGTGCTGAGGCTGGAAGGGGGCACTGGTGGTGCCTCACAGTCTGTGACCTGCCAACAACGACTTCAGAGCTGAATTTGGGGAGGCTGAGGTGATCCTGTCTTCAAACACCTTCCTTCTCTGTGGTGTCTCCATCTTGGCACACTTTTATCTGGTCTCTAACCTCCTCCTTCAGTGCGGCTGGGGGTTGAATAATGAGAGCACAATGATGTGAAGCTTACTGTTTGAAATTTTCCCATGTCCTGAGAACAAGTTGAGTGTAGGAGTTTGCAGGCAAATCTATTTCGTTCTCAGACTGTGGCACAAAGATCCCTGAGGCAACAGTCTGGAACTGGTGAGGTCTGAAAGCCTGGCTCTGCACTGAGCTTGTGCACTGATTTGGGCCTTCCTTCCTGAAGTACTGTGCTGATTTAATCTCAATCAGCACTGTCTAGTTTGGAGCTGTAGGCTGAGCTCAGCTCTCTCTGCCTGTCCTTGGCACCTCTTCTTCCAGCTGTGCCAGCCCTGGGGCTGTGTGTGTGTTGTATCATGTAGATGTTGAGGAAGAAGGAGCTTTGGGTGCAGGACAGCAGAGGCTGAAAGGAATGTGTCAAGGCATGTCAGTATGTCAGTCCTGAGATGTCAGGATCATGCTTAGCACTTGTGGACAAAGTATTTTATATTTTTTCCGTCCCTCATTTGTCTGCTTCCCTCAGCGACCTTTCTGGTTGAAACCTTGAGTCTCCATATCCTGCCTTGCCCTCAAGCATGGCTGCTTCTTGATCCTCTCTGCATTGCCCCTTGATGCAGAGTGCTCTGGAGTGCTGTTGGGGGAAGATGTCTGCAGGGCTTCACTTCACCATGCCTTGGCCAGCCTCAGCACTGCTGCTTTTGGGGGGTAATGCAGTCTGTCCCCCCATCCAGAGCAGCAAGTCACCATCATGAAAGGCAGTGTGCAGGTTCCCCCAGCGGGAGGATAGGCCTTACAGGCTCACCCAGCTGCAGTCTAGGACTGCTGTCAGCCACCAGTGTAATATCTGACACATCCTGTGTTCAGGGAGCCATATCCTGTGCTTTATTGGAGGGAGCTGACTCAAACAGGCTTTCTTTGTCTCTGTGTGCAGTGGTTTATTGAGCATGTAAGTGCAGGACATTTTTCTTAATTGAATTTGCTGGGAACCCATGTTTAGCTGATGTGGCTTTCACTCAGTGCCACTTGCAAGAATTCTCTGTGGGAACACAAAGGAGAGTGGAAAAAGCCCTGTGCTTTGGGAGCACGTGCAGCGAGCCAGGTTTTGATTTCCCCCAGAGGTATGAGCTCACGTCTCCGCATCTGCGGCCGTGCGGGCTGCCAGCCCGGTGGTTTTGCCAGGCTGCTGCTCTGTGTGTGTCCCCTGGCCCTGGGCGGTGGGTCTGGAAGAAGCTTCCCGTGGCTGTTTCCCATCTGCTCCGTGGCTGCCAGCTGGGTGCTTCTGCCGGGCCCATTCCCACACAAGGGTAGCAGCTGGTGTGTCACGAACCTCTCGCTAGCTGCGGATCCGATTGCGGCGCAGGAATCGTTTGTCAGTGAACCTGCTGGCTCGAGTGCCATCGGGCCCTAACTGAAGGCTGTCCACGGGGTACATGGTCCAGCACTCAATCTTTTCTCCTCTAGGGACAAGAAAGAGAAAATCCCCGGGTCCTGGGCAACAGGATTTTTTCCTGCTCCTAGTAATGCGTGGGTTAGGTGTTTGACTCCACTTATCAGTGGTTTGTCTTGATGGTATGTGCTTCTTTCTCTGCCTCCCCATATACACAGCAGAAACCAAGCTTTGCTTTGTGGAAGAGGCTCTTTTGTGCTGGGGGTGACAGCCTTGTCCCCCAGTGATGCATTCACTTTGGTCCTGCAAAAGAGCTCAGCTCTTTCCTCCTCCCCTTCCCTGATACTACCCAGTGCTAAGACATCTGTTTCTCTCTATCTCATCCCCTTACAGTTTACCTGCCAAACTGATCAATGGAGGGATAGCTGGGCTGATCGGGGTCACCTGTGTATTTCCTATTGACCTGGCAAAAACTCGCCTGCAGAACCAGCAGAATGGTCAACGGATGTATACCAGCCTGTGAGTACTGCCCACATGGACACCATCCCTCGGGACTTTCCGTGGGGAGTCCTTCCACTTTGTTACCTCTTTCTGGAGAGCTCAGCATCTCTAGGAACTGGGCTGTCCTCAGGAAAGCCAGGGGACAGTCTGGAGCCAAGCTGTGCTGGAGCAGATAAAGCAAATAGAGCAGCTATTGAGGGTGCTGAGCCGAGCAGAGGAGTCCTCTGCAGAGGGCACATCAGTTTGCATCCCTTCCTGAGAGCAGCGTGTTTGCTGCTGCCAGGGCTCAGAACCAAAGCACAAGGAATCCCAATCACCTGATCCTGAACACCCAGAGTCTGCTGAGCCACAGTCAGGTGCCTGAGGGAATTTGGGCCTCTGTTCTGTTTCCATTGCTCTGATACTGGAGATCCTTCCTTTGCTGTGTCAGTTTTAAAAAGAGGAAGCAGTCACTCATTCCCAGTCTAGAGCATTACAGGTGCACCTTTTGAAAGCTCACAGGCTGACACATGCTATCATTAGACTGGCTGTCCTGTGTCCAAAAAAAACCCAGGTACTGCACCTGTAGGAAAAGAAGGCATGAGTGTATCCAGCCCACCAAATTCACTTGGAGTTTGTGTCGAGTGCTTAGGGCTGTATATCTGCTGTGGGATATACCACACTCAGCACAAGATGCTTTATCTTGGAAACCAGAGACAGGCCTTATTTTTCCAAAAGAATTGGTGGTATTGAGGGAAGAAGGGACTGGGACCCGTGAGGTATGTCCCGTCCTCCTACCACTTTGTTTAGAACTAGTGTCACCTGATCCCTGCTCCTCCACACCATCTTTTCCTCTTTCCTGCCCAGGAGAATTTGAGGCAGAGGGGAAATAGAAAGGAAATGCCCTCTGTGCTGGTGGCTTTTGTTTCTGGGCCTCCTTGCTCTAGCTGATGACATGAGCTTAGGCTCTAGGCTCCTGGTGCTTCCCTTGACAGTTCCCGTGCACTCTACTCCCTGCACTGTCAGTGTGCCCTGGCTTGTTGGCAGGATGTGGCTGCCCATCTTGCTCTGCATCTCCTTTTGTTGTGTCCTGCTCCTGCTGTAGATTGCTTCACCTCTCTGAGGATCAGTTATCCTCCTGACCTGACGTGACAGCAGCAGGAGTTCGGGCAGGTTGTAGAACTTGAAGGCACCCCTTGGGACTGCATGCCAGGATGTCTCATGCCTGGAAGGGAGCTTGGTAGGAGAGGCTCTTAACCTCCAGCAGTCAAGTGCAAGTCAGCTCCATAGCCAGGAATTGCTGTGAGATGAGGAGCTGTTAAGGAATACATAAAATTTACTCCCTATATTTGAACTGGCTGCTTCTAAGAATGGGATGGGCTGAGCTTTCCTAAGAAAGTCTCCCCTGTTACAGGGTTGTTTTTTTTTTTTCTGGAATCCATCAATACTAGATTTCCTGATTACACCAATTACCTGGTGTCTGCTGAACACCCAGGAAGGCAGCAAGTTCCTTTAACATGTTGGCTCTCTTACTTTAAGATAGCATGCCTTACTTCTGCTTGGCTCAAGAGATCTTTGTCACCAGGGTAACCTTTCACTTGAAAAAGACAAAGACACTGGAGGACTTTTGAGGGCTGGAGAGAGCTTGGCTTTTGGGCTCTGCTGCCCCAGGTATGTTATGTATTGTTTTAGTTGGCTGTTGGCTCCCTTTTTACAGGGAGAGAAGAAAGCTGAATGTGGCCTTGGCTGCATCTTGTTCTGCTGCAGCTTGAGGGGCTTTAAGTGGCATGCAGGCTCTATCCTGATGCAGCAGGGCTGTATGAATATGGTGGGGAGCAGCTCTTCTCACTCCTCTCCCTGCTGCAGCTTGTTCAAAGCAGCATCACTGGCTCAGGGAAGATGTGTTGCCTCCAGCACTGCGGTGTGAGAACTTGATGGCAGGGATAGGAGGAAGGTGCACTGAGATTTCTGGGGCTTGCAGATGTGTTGTAAGGGCTGCTCGGAAGAAGGAAATGAGTATGTTGCAAGTTGCAGGCGCTGGGGTGGAGTGTGTGAAAAATGAGATGCCAAAGGATTCAGGGAGTCCCTGCAGAGAGAGGAAACTCATTACCATGACTAGCAGCAATGCAGGATGAACTCTTCACAAATAGCCCTAGAACAGTCTTGGCCCTGGCAGGGCCATACAGCCCTCAAGGGATCTCTGTATTCCTTCTCTTCCACTTCAGCAATACTGCAGAGCTGAGAAGAAGTTTACTCCTTGTGTTGCCAAATCTCTTAAAAATGTGTTTATGTTTTCACCAGCCACACTTCTCTTATTACTGCTTAAAAGAGCCTTTTATTCTTTAAATTATGTACACACATATGCATGTGCACCTCTCCCTTCCTCTATGACTCCAGCAAGTACCTGTCTCTTCCCAAAGACCCTAAAGGCAGCATCCCAGCTTCATGCAGCTGTGGTCCAGAGAGGGAAACTCTGCCAGGGAATCTGTGCAGCCTTCCTGAACCGTGACTTTGGATTTGCTAGGTGTATGTGTCTGTGCCTTCAAAAGCCTTTGAGCCATTCCAGTGGCCTGCAGGGTTTTCCCATTTGTAGTAAATGTGCAAGGAGGAAGGTGACAGTTTTCCCCTTGGAGCACGGTACCCTGCCGTGCTCTCCTCAAGGCAGGAGCCTGAGTGCTTGCTGCCTGCTGTGGGACTTGATGTGTTAAAAGTGCATGCTTTAATCTGCGTGGGAGGCCACAGATGACTGAGTGTTCAGGTCATTTCGTGTTTGTGTGCCTTGTGTCAAATTTCACAGAGTAAGTCAAACAAGTCAGCATGGGGGGTTTTGCCCCCCTCTTATTTCCCTTCCAGAGCTAGATTTAAAAATGCATACATGGGGATCTGCTTGTTAAAGCATCTCATGTGCATTTGCCACAGGGGACCCTGGATAAACAACCCTTGCAGTGGCACTTTTCCCTTTTGTGTTTCTAGAAAGCAGGCAGCGTGTGCAGGGTGAGCTGGGGTTTCAAAGCCCCTGTGAATTAGGGGTTGAAATTGGACTCAGGTCTCAAGAACAGCACATTCAGAGGCTGTTCCTGTCTCAGCTGAGGGTTTTGCTGACAGTATGTAAATGGAAACCACTCCAAGAAATTTGCTTTGTTTTTCTCTGCACTTACTCACCTTTTGGGTCCTGTGGTTCATCTCTCTGTGTTCTGTTTGCAGGTCTGACTGCCTCATTAAAACAATTCGGTCGGAAGGCTACTTTGGCATGTACAGAGGTAAGTACAGCTGACTCAGGCACAGCACAGCTTTTGCGTTGGAAGCACTGGTGCATAAGTAGGAGGAAAAGCTCTGTTCTCTGGCATAGAAAGCAATAACCTGGCAATATCCTAGGAGGTTGAACTGTGCAGCTGTTTCTGAAAATAAACTCTTCCATGCAGTTGTCTATTCAGATACCTACCACTGAGGACCTGAGCCCTCCTCATGACTATTTTGGTATTAAACCTTACCACTTAGTGAAGTTCATCTTTACTAGCAATTTAAGTGAAGCTGCTGGACTTTTTTCAGGACTGTATGTTATATTCTTCAGCTTGGGCATAGTAGCTCTTGACAGAGGAGCAGTATCAAACCAACTCTTGAGGTTCTGTGGTTAATGATTGAATTTATGTCAAAGCCCTCCACCAACAGGGTCAGGCCTGCTGTCTCAAGCATACCCAAATGCCTTGTTCAAGCATTAAGACAAGCTGCAATTAAAAAAAAATCAAAAATCAACTGCCCTCCAAAAAAACTCCCTTGGGATGGTAAGAAAATCAGAGGTTGGCTCAGGGTGGAGATTCCTCTGTTTGGTTGTTGTGTGCTGACCTGCCAGAAATCTCTTGGCTCTTTGGCCCAGGCTGTCTGTTACAGCAGTGAGTTCCCCAGCTGACATTATACCTTTTCTAGTTTGAATACAAAATCCCTGTAAAGAGACCAGCTGGCCAAATCCTGACTATACTTGTAGCAGAGGAAAACGTGGAATACCTCCTTGGCTTGCAGCACAGTCCAACTGGCTTCATTGTCACTGAGCTGTGGTTCATTTTGTGTCCTGATAGCCACTTGCCTGCATATGCAGTTTTTATCTGGGGTGCACAGATAGCATTCTTGGTGGCACTGAGTCACTGATAAAGCCTGATTAAAGTTATACTGCTGTGACTGAGTCCTTGCTCTTTGTTTTTTCAAGCTCAAGTCCAGAGATGCTGGCGCCTTTCTCTTGGCATGTGTAGTGTCTCTTGATGCTTCTCCCCTTCTCCTGAGGAAACTCAGGCATTGTGGCTGGCCAGCCCAGGAGCAGGCACTGGATGTTCAAGCAGTGTCTCTTGCCCAACTTCCTGGTGGGCGTTTCGGGGGAGTGTGGAGGATGGCAGGGATGGATTGGCTGCTTTGCATCAGCTTTCCTGGGAGCAGGCAACAGGACAAATAACCTCGAGGAACCCTGGCAAGCTCCATCTTCGATGCTTGCAGTGACGCGTTCCCCTTTGATTTTTTCCAGAAGCTGGCTGCTTCTCTGTTCCTAGCCAGGAATTCGAGCTTGTGTTAACTTTGGCTGTAAATGTGCAGTGGCAGGCTGCTTGGTAGGAGGAAAAAGGAAGAAGCTGTTTGGGGAGACTTACAGAGGAGACTGTAGGACCAAGAGTTTTTGTGAGAATCAGGACTTTTGGGAGACACAGCTTAGTCCTTTAAGGCATAGAGTGGTAGAGAGGATGTGGATCTCCAGGCCAATTGTCATCCCCAAGCAGAAGGGTGCAGAGGGTTTTGCATACCTCTTTCTTTTCCCAACTTTTCCCAAGTCTGGTCAGCTTGGTCCATGTCCCTAGCTCTGTTCAGGGTGCTGATAGTTGCTTGAAATTACTTCTGACTATTAAATAGGGAGCTGGGCTGGAGAGGCCTTTTTTGAATAGCTCCAGCTCCTTCCAGAAAATTACAGATACTTCAGCATGGCCATGGTGCAAATGTAGTACCCCAAAGAGCAGCAATCCTGGTCTCTGTGCCTCAGTTCTGTGAGCTGACATAAGCAGCCCTTCCCTCCCTCTCAAGGGAGAAGATTGGCGGGTAAAATACATCCAAGGTCCATGAAGATTTTGTGAGTGCTTTTCTGGAAGGAAGGTAAAGAGATGTCTGAGCCTTGCAGACAGAGAAAGATGGAAATCAGGTGTCAGGGTTGGTTCCTGCTCCCTACAGTGTCCTAGTTCCCCAGCAGAATTTGCTGAATGACTCACAAGCTCTTATTTGCAGGCTTTAAGCTGAAATTGGGAGGATTATATGTTAATGTGCTAAAGTAGCAGCTGCTGCTCCCCGTGGAGGAGCCACAAGCACGTCAGTTGTCCCTGCAGATCCCTTGGCCCCTGTCAGAGGACAGAAAGGGTCTGTTTGGACACAGCCATTCCTGCTGTGTGACTTCAGGGCTCCTTCATGTGTGAATCAAATCACCTCTTATGGTATCTGTGTGGGCTAACAGTCTTTGCTTTGTATGAGTAGCCCATAGCAAACTGTGTGATGTGTAAGGCAATCCCAACGTCTCTCTTAAGTTCTTCCCCAAAAGTTAGAGGGATTCTTTAGTTTGTTTGGGCCAGGAAGAAGAGGAGTTCCCTTGTTTTTTCCCATAACATCTGTATAGCAGCAGTGCCTGGAAGCTGGATGGTGCTGTCTAGCCCTGTCTGTGCTCAAGGAATTGATGGTGTGCAGCCTTAAATCATGATGCCAAGTGAATGAATCCATAGTGCCTGTGGGCTCCTGGTCCCAATGGGCATCAGTGATGGGGGACCTTGGAGAGATGCTGTCTCAGCTTCCTACTGCAGTCCAGCCAGAAGCCACCTAAAGATGCCAGCACATGTTCTGAGCAATGCCAGTGCTGTTTGCAGATCAAGTGTTTAGCCAAGGTGGCAGGAGCCAAAGGCCTGATCAGGCTGAGGAAGTGCCCTTTGCTGCTGGTGACATTTGGAGGGTAGCTGCACTTCAGCTGCAGTAGTGTGGCAGCTCTCCCTTGCCTCTGCTAATAATATCTCCCAGTGCTGCACTGGGGTTGACTCAATCCCCCTGTATGTAGGGTGCTGGTGGTGTATAAGGGCTTCTGTGAGAAAAGTGTTTTAATAAAAAACCAAAGCTTGGTGAGAAGAGGGTGCCTACAAGTTTAGGTGGCAAACAACTGGTTTTGCCCCTGGTTGATTTTGTTCTTTGTAGTGCTTCCTTACTTTTTGTCAAAACACTTTTTTTTTTAGTGATTGCTGTTTATTTTTTCATTCTGTTTGTCTGTCTTTGCTTATGGTACATGTAGCATTGTCTATATGCCAAGGTTGGCATTAATTAGGGAAGTACTCACTGGCATGGTCAGGATTGAGATTTTACAAAAAGAAGATGCTATGGAAAGCACACAGCCAGCGGTTGAAGTATCTAATTTCTCCTCCTCCACTAAATTGAAGCTGTTATGGATTATTCAGGACAGGGATTATCCATTCTCTGCTAAGCAGCTTTACTGAAAATATCAAAGATGTAGGAAAAAAACCAGGTTCATTAACTTTTTTCCTGTATATTGTCTGTTTTTACCCTCTGCTTTATTTGCATTTGAAGAGAAACTTCTATGAAAGCCCCTTGTTTCCTAAAGGTCAGCATATGGAAGTGTACTTCTTGTGTACCTTTCTTGCCTAATAGCTTGGAGTTTGTTTGCTTTCTTTCAGTGAGCCCGTTGCACTGGTGTTAAGAGTAGCAGGTTTATGCTTTTATCTTTCTCTTCTTGTTTTTCCATGGAAAGGATTATTCATGCTGCATGTTGGTGTACAGGTGTTACACTTCATTGCCAATAGGAGCATCGTTGAAATTGTCTTCAACTTGATGTTTGAGGAAATACTCCATGGGTAGCCACTCCCACTTAAAATTAGGCTGTGTGGATTTGCTTTGTAGATCCTGATATGATTGGCATTAAAAGGTGGGTGTGGAGTGTGGTGGTCATTTCTGTGTGGCTTCTCTTCATGTGCAAAAGCCATGGCAGGGGGAACGTGATGTGTTGGAAGAGGATCAAACTGAAGCAGTGCAGTCATTGCCCTTAAAAGTTTGCAAAGAAGCAGAAGTGTGAGAGGCCTGCCCTGCTCCCTGCTAGTTGATCTGTCTAAGATCATCTGTAAAAGATGATGGCATTTGTTGGATGTGATGGCCAGGTGGGATGAATGCATTGCCTTGGCTGGCTGCGAGGCAGCGTTACTCTGTATTGTCTGTGAAATCTGATGATGGGGGTTCGAAGTGCAGCAAAGGCTGTCTTTTCTTGCTGCAGTTTTCTGAATGATGGAAGTGTGTCTTCTGAGCAGAGGATGTGGAGCCAAGGATTCCTGGGTCCCACTCCCCATTGTTGTGGTCCCAGAAGTCCCATTGTGACTTTGCTTCCTAATCTGAGGAGAGTCCCCCTAAACCTATGTCTTTCAGTTTTTGAAGGGAGGAGAGTCCATCCCAAGAAGTAGAGGATTGAACTCACTTTCTGTAGGTGTGTTTGGCCCTTATAGCTCCTGTCAACTTGAGTTCAGAGGTCCTGAAAATGAACCCCACCAGGTCTTTGGAGCCTAGTGGGAGTACAAGCTTCTCTGTCTGCCTCTCTTTGAAATATGAATCTTCGGGATATATTGTTTAAATCTCAAAGACAATCATCAATGCCTGTATTTGTGTTTGTTCTTGCAAAGGTGTTCTAGGCCATTAGCAAGTCTCAAGTGTAGCTCCTTTGGAGGGCTTGGAGCTCAGTACATTTCAGTGCAGGTAGGGAGAGCTTGACACTTTCCACCGGAGGACCTTCTGAGCTGTAGGATTTAAATGGAGTGTTAATCTAATGGTTATTGGCAAACTCCACTCTGCTGAGAAGGGACTGGCCCTTCCCTCACCCCATTTCCCCCAGGGCAGCTTGAAAGCTGCTCCCAGCCACTGTGTTGCACTAATGTTGCACTAATACCCGTGTTCACAGCCCGCAGCAGCCAGCCGGGCCATGCAGGCTTTCATTGTGACAGACACAATACAGGGATTTGCTGTTTGTTGCTCCTGACAAAAGGGCACTCCAGCGGGTGGGGGGTGCAGGGAGCCAAGGCTTGTTTACACCCCAGGTCCCCCAGCAAGCCTTGCCATGGAGCTGGGAGGGGAATTTCTCTGTGCTGCAGCTTGTGGTGGGCAAAAAGCCACTTGAGCAGTGGCTGTCCTGGGGGTGACACCCAGTGGCGATACACAGGGGAAGCCACTGTGCTCTAAGGGCTGGTCTAGGGCTGGTTCTGTGCAGATGAGCCGGGTGACCTCAGCCAGCCTCCGAGTCTTTCAATGGCTCTGCCGTTTCCGAGCTGCTTGGTAATCAAGCTGCCGTGGTGTTTTTTGGGGAGGAAGGCAGGGAAGGCATGCAGTGAGAAGCCAGGACAGGAGGTCCTTTGCTTCTCAGTATCACAAAATATTTGCAAAGGAGTTGGGATTTTTTGTTAAACCATCTTGTACTCCTTTTCTGAAGGTTTGATCTGCATCCTTCTGAATCCATAGGAATGCATCCTTGGATGAGAGACAAGGATGCCTGTATACATGGTGGGAGGTAGTAGTGAAGCTGAAGAAATTACAAAATACATATGGCAAATGGAGTAGAAACACATCTGGGGATGTTTACACAAACTCAGGGTGCTGGGAGGCAAAAACACTGTTAATTTTCAGTGGTGTTTTGTATTTCTAAATCCCTTTGGTGCACCAGGAGCTCTGCTTCATCGGTCCTTGATTTTGTGCAGAAGTTACAGCACATTCCTGAAAGATCCAGTTAACAATTCCATTATTCTCATTATCCAATGGCCTTTTTCTCTTCTCCTTGCCCAGGGGCTGCAGTGAACCTGACTCTAGTGACACCAGAAAAGGCTATCAAACTTGCAGCCAATGACTTCTTCCGGCATCACCTCTCCAAAGATGGGTGAGTAGGGAATTGACCTTTTGCAGTCAACTTAAAACTGATTCTGGAAACATGTCTGGTGAGACATCAGGAAAAGGTGGAGTGGGATGGTGCAATGACTGAAATATGAGTTGACCTTGAACAGCTCAGCTGGTGATTACGTTCAAGCTAAGGATGCAATGTCTAAAATGGGAAGCGTGAAGCACTCCACTGGATGACTGCTCTTTATTCAAGCTTCCAAAAATAGTCCCAGATTTAAGCCAAGGTTAGCAGATCCAGAATGTGTAGTCTAAGTATTTGAGAGGAACCCAATGTCACTGATCATTGCTCAAACAGCTGCTGGGAGGACTCTTGTCCTCAGCATCCCATTGGATCCTCTTATGTGTCTTCTAGTTTAAAAAGGTATCAAGTCAAGTTCTGTAGACCCCTCTAGCAGTCCTCCTTTTGTACCTTGAAAATAGTTTTAGAGAGGTGGTAAATTTGAATTGACTAAGGGCACTTGTAGCAGCTGACCTTCAAATAAATGCTGAAGGAATAAAATTACCTGTTCAGCTTGCAAATGGAGCTTGGTTCATGTGAATTAAATGTGAGTGAAAGGCATAAGCTGGAGCAGTTGAGAGGAGCCGGATCCTGAATATTTAATGCTGCTTTCACCAAGATGTTTTCCTGATTGCATGGGAAATAGTTGTGTCTCCCATCAGAGAGAGGCCTTTTCCCAGAGGCAGACAAGGGCATTGTCTCCAGTGCTCAGTGACAGTAGCTAGAATGACAGCCTGCTTGGGATATGATCCCAACAGTTCCCATCAACAGTTATGGGCTGAGGCCTCAGTGAAAATGCAAAGCTCCTGCACAATTACTGGGCTTAACAACTTCCCAAAACATATCACATCAGTCTTAGCTGTTGCAGATCAGTGTCTCAACACCTTCAGTAGAGATTATGGACTGACACAGATTGAGAAACCATATTTTTCCTGTACCTTTTCTTTTTTTTCTTTTGTTCTGGAGTCCTTTAAAGTAGCAGCTAACATATGTCTGCGTGACTCATCGGCTCACAGCTCTTCGTGATTTTCTGACTCAGGTCTTCAAATAGTGTCTCAGCTGTGCTCTGCTCAGACAGTGGGAGGTAGTGATGTCCTCTAGCAAGCTGTGTGTCTCATCCCTGCAGCAGACAGCCCAGCACACCTTGGTGTACTGCAGTAAACAGCAGCACAGCTCTTTGCCACCACCTACAAAGTGGGGGGCTCAGTGGCTTGTACAGGCCCAACAGGGTGCCAAGCTGCCACACCTTGTACTGCCACTAAGGGAATGGTTCCATGGAAGAAATCAGACTAGCATTGCAGCACATTTGGCATTCTGGGAGAGCAATCACTGCTGTGATGTTTCAGCCATTAGAAGGGGACATGCCTGTCAGTCAATGTCCTGCATGAGAGGTAAAGGCTTCCTCAGAGGACAAGTGTGTGTGTCTGCCTCAGTGCTGAGTCCAGCTTTGAACAGGTCTTTGGGTAAGTGGGATGTTTCCCCAAGCAGCTGAGGTTTTCTCTCAAACCTCTTCTGGTTTGACTTTTGAGTCACTGGCTGTTGCACACTTGACATAGATTATGTGCTGCATTTAATTCAAAATAAAGGAGCTAGAGAATTTTTTCAAGAGCAAGACACTCTGTTCTCCTAAATCTTACATACTGATGGGTCTGGCACTACAGTGACCAGAGCAGGAGGATGATACCACCCAGATAGTGGGAGGTCTTGTGTCTCAACACATTTTTAGTTCCTTTAGAGAAAAGAGAAATTGGGCCACAGTTAGATGACAAGAGCTAGGCAGCATATGGAGTCAGAGTCACTCATCTCATTTAACCACCATGGGGGGCTTGGATGAGTGAAATCTGGTCAGCTGTGCTCTTGACGGTAGCCAGCATGGGTTGGACAAAGCCTTTATATTACTGTGGTAGATGATTTAAAGTGTTTCTACCTAGAAATGTCACCCCAAAATATGATGAGAAGAAAAATGCCTTGCAGGTTTGCTGTGGCTGGTATAGGCTATGAATGTGGGATCTGGCAGCTTTCCCCCTTGGGATGCTTCTGTCCCATCCTCCCCAGTTGCCTTAGTAAGATGGGGCAGGATTAGCAGTGCTGGAATTTAAAGGCCTCTCCTACCCAGGACCCAACAGGGTGCATACCTGCTGGCACATCACAAGGCTGGGCCACCTATTTCACAATTCCAGCCAAAGCCTCGTTATGAACACCAAAGTAGCTTGGGGTTAGAAAGGTAAAGCCTTTTGCCTGCTGGCACATGAGTGTGGTTTCATTTCTTGGTATGTAATTGCATCAGTCAGGGTGCTGCATTGGACAGAGCACAGTGAGGGGGTTAGGATCAGTGTAAGGCTGCATCAGCAAGCTCTTGGTTCAGCTCCACCAAAGTCCTTTCTGCACAAGCCAGTCTGTCTGCTGTGTGTATTCATAGATGTTGTGCCCTTAGGTCGGTATCCCAAAGGATGCTCTGACTCAAAGCTGCAGAAGTCTTCCAGAGCTGTTTACATTGAGTGCCTTTGTGCTAAGAATCTAGCACTTGTTTTGCTTGAAATACGTTGCACTAGTGGGTAATCCTTTTCTGATAAAATGTGCATATTCTACCAGTATTTGCTGGTTAAAATATGTGGTATTAAAATAGACCTCACTGTGCAAGAGAAGGAAGCACGTGTGGACCAGAGAGAGTGTGGCAAATCCATCATGACTCAAAGTACTCAAGTTAAACAACAGCTTTCAGTGTACATTAATGTATTTATTTTTATCCTCTGAAAAACTTTGTGTTGAAGTTGCTTTTAAACTGCTAGGATAAAAAGTGGCATAAAGCCTATTTTTGAAAGGCCAGACTGAAAACAGCACCTGTGGTGTAGGAAGCTCCTGACTGCAAATTGCTGGAAGAGTATTTTTGAGATGTTATCACTACAGGTTTGTGCTAGAATCCCTTTTCCCTGACTCTGCTCTTGGACACTGCTGGAGGTAGAGCACTGGGGCAGCAGGTCCTCACAAGGGATCTCATGCCCTTGTTGGGGCAACTCTTTCCCTGAGTGTGCAGGTGCGTGTTCCTGCAGCTGTCTCCACCCTGAGACTGACTCAGGGAGGCACTCACTCCAGCCTGTACCATGCTTTTCCCCTCCTTTTACTGCAGGGACCATATGTGCTTACAGGCTAGGGGACGTTATTTCTGCTTCTTTGTCAGTTTCTATTTTGATGTCAAGGCCATTATGACAGCCTACAGCTACATCTTTTTGTTTTCTCAAGAAACAAAACTAAGTTGGTCTTCCCAAGCTGTCCTGGCCATATAGGAATGAGGGAGGGCTGAGTGAGTTGTGTGAGTGCTGAAAACATATTTACAATGCCGTGGAGGAGAGGAGGGAGAGCAAGATACTGAAAAACCTGAAGGGGACCCCATGACCATGATTGAAAAAGGTGGTAAAGGTCAAGTGATTTCCTGAGATGATTTTGACCTAAGAGCCTCAGCAGTTCCCAGGAGAAGAAGGTGACCCACAGAAGTCTCCAGGCAGGTCTTTGTTCCTGTGTCATTCTGTGGGGAAGAGTTTTTCCCTAGGCTGGGGAAGGCAGAATGTGGAGAGAGGGGAAACTTCCAGTCTTCAGGCTGCCAGAAACAGATGCAATTTTTTTTAACTCTGGCTTTTTGAAGCTGTGTATGTTGAGAGACTAAGTGTCATGGCTGCTGTTAAAATAGGAGTGGCTTCGTTGTCCAGAGCAGAGGATGTGAGGAGTCACCAGAGCTATGTGAAGCACTTGGGTATGAAGCTGAGAAGCCAGATTAGATCAATGGTACACCAGCATTTAAAGTATGTCATTGATTATTGGATTCTCAGTGTATGAGGCCTCTTTGATTGATGTAAGTATTGCCTGCTTTTTTTATCCTCTTTGAATCTAGGTGTTAAGCATTTAATAAAATCAGTTCCTTTAAAGTATCCTACAAAGTTTCATATTTATCTCCAAAATGTGGAGTGCCAGATAGCTGTTTCATTGGGCATGTGTTTGCCAGGTTTTGTTCCTTTTTCAGGTTCTTGGTAAAATATTCTGCCTTGGCTGCAGTAAAAAGTGTCTCAGGCTATTTTACGTAAGCAATTTGTTGCTCATAAAAACTTTCCAGTGTCCCTGGATGAGTTTCCTGCTGCTCTTCTCCAAGGTGTTATTCCCTTACTTATCCCGTTCTCTTTAATCTTGACCTTTATTTGTTTGCTGTTCTGAAGCAAAGGCTGTCAATCTGCTGTCCTAGCAGCTCAGATTCCTAGGAAGACCAGCATGACTGACTTAATTCTACCTTTGCTGATGCTAGCAAATTTCTGCCTTTGCTGTTGCTTCCTCCTGTCTTGTATCTTTGCACAGGGAAGAGAAGTAGCCAGCTGGTAATCCTGGGACATGCAAGGTGCTTTTCCTTCAGTCTTACGCAGATGTGGAGACTGGAGCTTGTTGTCCATTGCCTTCCCAGCTGATCCATCTCCGCCCTTTCCAGGAGCTCTTTCCTTCATCTGCTCTTCTTTCAGACTCTCCTAAAATACTTGGACTATCTCCTCTGTGGCATGAGTTCAAGTATCAGTTGCATGGCCTGGTTGATCCTTGAGCTGCAGAACACTCTTAGTCAGGCTGTAAAGTGAGGCTCTCAATTTAGGAAGAAGGACTGCTGCGGCTGCTCCTGGTGCTGAGCTGCTGTATCACCCTGCACACACTGAGCTTGATCTTTCTTTGGCACTTGTGTGCCCAGGCAGCCTCTGCTGCAGTTATCCACTGGATACTCAGACACTTCTTTAATGCAGGGAGCCCTCATCCAACTCACTGAGACTTGGAAGTGGGAAAATCTCCCCCTTCCCCTTGAGAAGGAGACAGGAGCTGATAATGTCATTGTGCCAATTCAGAAACAGCTGTTTGGGGAGAGCTCTTTTATTTAGCACACAGAGGCAGTTGCAGTGGGTTGAAGCTGTTGACATCAAAGGTCAACCAAAAAGTAAAGGCACTTTCAACTGTTAATCTGGAGGGAGATAGAGACGTGCTGTTTTATCACAGAATGCACCCATGGGAGGAGCATTGTCCTTGTCATCATTGCAGGCACATGTCTTGGGACGAAATGTGGGTTGTGTCTGTGTTTAACATGCTCAGTCGTGTTACTCTATCATTGTTCACTTCCACAAATGTTCACATTGGAACAAAACGCTTGGGATTTCCTGCCAGGGCAAACCTGATGCAGGTACAGAGTCAGCCTCCTCTTGACATGGTCCAAACACGCAACAGAGCTCCTGCACATACCTGGAATAATGACTTCCAGATCAACAATCAATCTGGCAGTGTTACTTTGAGATGTATCTGTTCCACATCAGTACTTTATTTGGCTTGTCTGAGGCATTTTTGAGCTAAAAGGGAGAGGCAGCTTCTCATGGGAACTGTATTCCTTTTACTTTTCCAGCATCATAGCTCCAGCTTTTCTGAAGTGCAGTTGCAGTAGCTTGTTGTTCCCCCTTGGAAAACCAGGGTTTGGATTAAAGGGACTGACTGGCAGTTTGTGTGCACATCCCCCTGTGACTGTGACACAGAGGGTGCTCTTCCTTTGAAGGACAACTCCTGTGTGCTGCTCCTCTAATCCATATCAAAGACCCACTGTTTAAATTGTTTGAGTGGCACTGGCTCTGTCTGCTTTGAAACTCCTGGGGAGCTTTCTACAACCTCTTGGGTTGACAGACAGAGGTTATTTTATCAGTGAGGAAGGTGATGTCCAAGGTGGGGACAGTAGCCTCTTGGGTAGGAAATTGAAACAGATTGCTTTGTATGGATGTTTCTTTAGCTCAGAAATTTCCTCTGTGGAAATGTCGCCATCCTGATTCAGAAGGGCTGGTTGTGGTCCCTGCCCAAGCACAGTAAATTCCCACATGGTCAAGATTTTTCAGAAACCTGAAAAAATTCTACACTGCTCCTATGTGACATCAATATATCGATGCTGTCAGAGATCCTAATTTAGAACTGATTGCTCCCAAAAAGCCCTCCATAAACCTCTAGTTCCTGCTTTTTGACTTTACTTTTCAGCTCTAGTTTGAAAGTCTAATTTAAATCAAGCATGGATCTCCTCCCCTTCCCATTTGACATTTTTGATTTGTCACAAATAAATGGTATGTCAGTAAAAAAGGTGGAACACGTGATTTCTGCCAGTGCAGATTTTGAGGCTATTGTGTATATGTTATATTTAACACTCTCTTGCTGTGATAAAAGATGGTTTCTGCATTTGTAGGACCAGGTCTTTGCTGGTGTTGCAGCTTTTGAAGTTAGTTGAGATGTGCCAGTTTTTAAACCACTGAGGATAAGGCCTTAAATACTGAACTCTTTTGTTGTCTAGAGATGAACAGTTTTCAAACTTTCCTTTTATGTGCAGACTGTTGAGGTTTTACAAACCTGTGAGTTTGACCCCTGTATGGCAGCTTTTAAACCTCCTGTCAAAAGATCTGCTTATCTGAAGCTACAGTTTTTCTTGGACTCTCCCCAGTTCCCAGGATGTGCAAACCAAAGGCTGAAAGTTTTTATTCTAGATGCTTTTGATGTACCTGTTTGACCTCTGTAAAATACACCCACATGCATAAATCCTTCCTTGGATCATGCTGGCATAGCTCCATAGAGCTCAGTCAAGTCAAGGCTGACTTTAGTTGGCTGGGATTATGGTCCAAGATGAATAGGCCAGATCTTCCTGATCTTTTGAACTGGTTGCCCTGGATGACAGCCAGAAGATGTGTACTCCAGGGATGCTCCAGTGCTCTTGCTAAAGCAGGAGGTGCTCTGCTGTGCCAAAGACATTCTGGCAGCCAGCTCCTTTGGGTGGTTTGCTTCCTCCCACAGCCAGGCTGGGGACTGTCTGTATGGAGCCACTCAGAGCCTGGTGCTGTGCTCCAGGCCACCCAAAGGCACAAGTTGGCCACCTCCAAGTGGCAGTGGCAGTGGGAACCTCTGGATTGGCACACCCTAGTTCCTCCACCCCACAGCTCCAGGAAATCTTGCTGTGCACGCTTCAGCACCCGTGTGGGTGACTCCGTGGGAGGGACTGTTCTTTGCAGCTCCTCATCTGTGGGGGAGTTTGGAAAGGGAGACTGCAATATTCCTTCTCTCAGCCTTATAGGAGAGCTCTATATTTAGTTGCTGGTAATCTCTGTTGTGGCTCTGTGCCTGTAATCCCCTGCTCTCATATCCTCCCTGGAGAAGATGAGAGGTGGAGAAATCAGCCCAGCTTACGTGGTGGGCCAGCAGGATTACAGTGCATCTGCCCTCCCTTTCCTGTAGGGCTGGCATTGAAACTGCTTTGCTGGCCCATTGCCCCACAGCTGGGCCGTGTGTGTGCTTGTGAAACCCCTGCAGGGGAGTGTGCCTGGGCTGTGCAGGGGCATGGGGAATATCAAATATCACTCTGGGGCTGCTTCTGCCACAGTGTGGGGATGCACCTTGAGCAGGTTCAGATGAGGTATTGCTGCAGAGTAGGGCTGGGGGAGGTAAAAATAGTACTTGCGTTTAAAACAGAAAAAAGAGGAGGCTGTTTCTCGCTGGCTGTGAGATTTATACATGCTTCTTTTTTAAACCCTTTTAGAAAAGAGCAGGTCAGATGCACTTTTTAATCAAGTCAGTGTTTTCTGGTGCAAAGGCAGGGTTTTTTACGGGGCAAAAACACATCACTTTCTGAAAATTGAAACTTTATTAAGTTTTGCATCCTGAGTTCCTCTTCTTAGTCTTAGCTGAGCTCTTTCTTAGCTTTGGAATGGAGGGAACAATGAAAGGCTGCATTGCAGGATGAGAACATGTTGCTCCTAGTCCCTGCTCTGTAGTGCAGAGAATGCACGAATCTTTGTTGCTGGAGGTCCATCCCATCCCTTGTCTCTCAGGGAGGACCAGTTTATTGCAAAGGCTATTTGTTCAGGTTTGGAAAACCTGGTAACATGAAAGAGCTCCTAACCCTGTAGGAACTGCCTCCCTGATTCATATTCACTGTTTACTTTGCTTTTCTCAGAGAACTCCAAAGCAGCAAGTGGAATATTTTTCCCTCCTTGCTCCCTGTCCTGTGGTCTGTGTTTGTTGACAATTTTTAAAGGACTAGGTTGGCAGGAGGAAAGCTGCTTATCCCCCTTAATGCTCAGGTCCTCTGCTGCCCTCTGAAGTGATACCCTTTCTGAAAGCCGTGCCCTGACCAGGGGCAACATCAGGCTGGAAGAGATGGAAGGCTCTGCTGTGGGTGGAGGGGGCTGTGTATTCCTGTCTGTGACTATTCTGATGGGCCTTTTCTGAATGCTCTGTTTCTGGGGACAGAATGAGTCTGTTCTCCTGGTCGGGTGGTGCTGGCAGAGATGCCAAGCCTGAGCTGTGCTAACTATCACACCTATCAGGTTCTGCTGCTCCCTTGGCTGCCTTTCCTGTAACCCCCAGGGTCAGAGAAGTGCTCTGAGCCTTGTACCCAGCTGCCAAGTGTTACTCCAGGCCACCTCCTCTGATGGACTCTTTCTCTCTTTTCTTTGGGCAGGAAAAAGCTGACGCTGCTGAGGGAGATGCTGGCAGGCTGTGGCGCAGGTACCTGCCAGGTGATTGTCACCACTCCCATGGAGATGCTCAAAATCCAGCTGCAGGATGCAGGACGCATTGGTACGTGGACTTTTCTTCCCTGTGCCCTGAGCAGGGAGAGGGGAAAGAGCTGGGGCTGGGCTTTCAAGGCAGAGCTGAGAGGATGAGTGAGGAAAACCCTTTTCCCTCCCCTTGCTCTCCCACGTCAGAGATACTGCAGATGTAGCAGAAGTTTCTCCTCCTCTTCTCAGCTTACTTCCCCCCACGCTTTGCTCAGCTGGCTTTGCAGAGGTGCTTGCAGTTACAGAAGGTGGTGGGGTTTTTGCTCAAAGCAATTGGCTTGGCAAGCGAAACAGCAAATGCTGTTGGTGGATGGAGAGACAGGAGCAGTGACTGGGTGGTCAGCTTGTGAGTGATTCAAACTTGGTAGGTCCTGTGCACCCAAGAAGGGATTAGCATCCCCCAGTGCCTTTCCTGTGCTGCTTCCTCCATCTCCATGTTTTCTGATGTCTATTTTTCCTCTCTTCTATCCCCCTGTAGCACCTTCCTAACAGCTTCCCAAGGGGATGTGTTATTTCCAAATGACTTGTCTCCCTTGTACTCTTTTTTTTCTCTCTGACAAAAACAGCAGTTGCCTTGGTTGAAACAGTAAATAAAATTCTCCCAGTGCACTGGATTTGAACGAGGTTTGGGATCAGGCTCTTGGGACTGTGGGCATGAGCTGGCAGGCAGAGACAGGAGGGAGTGTGAGCCTTTTGGCTGAAACACTGTGGAATGTTTATGCTGGGAATGGAGACCAGAGTCTGGCATGGAGACTGGGGGAAAGAGCTGTTTGCTCTTTCCTTAGTCTCTTCCAGAGGTCGGTCTGAGCTATGGCCTCACTTCCCAAGAGCCCTGCATGACACTGTTAGATACCATGTTTATGGCCCTTCCTGGAAAATGGGCCAATTTGTCCTTTAATCTCTCATTTGATGTGGCATTCCTGAATAATCACGGATTTACTTTTTCTTCTCTCTCTTCACTGGTTTTACTGCAGACCTTATCCTCTTTGTGCGTATTATTTTAAAATGTTGGAAGGATTTAAGCCATGGTTTGAGGGTTCAGGAGAGGTTTCCGATGCTGTGAACAGCCTGTTCTGTGTGGCAGCAGAGCTGTGGTGTGCCGGGGATTACTTACAGATTGAAGTGCTCTCCATCTTCTGGCCAAAGGGACGAAGTGCATCAGTTGGAAAAGTGGGAGAAACCAGGATGTGTTTATAAACGTGACTGAGAAACTCCCTCGGTTAATGATTGCTTTCAGGGGAGAGAGGCAAAGAACAGAACTTGGGAAGCTGTCTCGTTTATGAACATCTTGTTTGTTATACTGGCAGTTCAGGGACACACCTGGAAGCAGGGACTGTCCCCTGCCTGCTCACCGCAGCTCCTGTTCTCTGCACTGCAGAGAGGGTGCGTGACAGGATGCCCCTGCTTGGGCAAACCCGCTGGTGGGAGAGCGTTGTGGTGTGGCAGCCCTGTCAGGGGCCGGGGCAGGCTGAGGGAGGTGGGCAGACCGGGGAAAGCCTGCAGGGCACCTGCCTGGCCTTGGCACGTTGTGCTGCCCCTGGAGTTGTGCCGGTCCGTCCCGGCCCCGCGCGGTGCCGTGGGCGCGCTGCAGACGGGCCCTGCGCTCTGTTCCCCAGCGGCACAGAAGAAGCTGATGGCGGCGCAGGCCCAGCTCTCCTCCTCCGCGGCGGCCGAGCCGGCGGTGGAATCGCGCACCACGGCCACCCAGATAACCAGGGAGCTGCTGCGGAGCAAAGGCATCGCCGGACTCTACAAGGGCCTGGGAGCCACGCTGCTAAGGTAGGGTGGCGTGGGCTTGACACAGGGCACTGGCGTTGCCAGTCTTGCACCTAAGGCGCCACACATCCCCGGGATGAGCCTGCAAAGCAGGTGTTGGCTTCAGCGGGTGTGCGCTTGGCTTAGTTCGGTGTCCGTGCATGGGTTTTGTACATTAAAGACAGGGAGGTCAGAGAAGTGAGGGAGGGTATCTTTTTGTTCCAGAAGATTTAATTCTGCTCCTTTCTGTGAAAGGTTTTTGTCTGCCCCACAGTCTGTATTTTCACACTGTACAGAAGTCCTTGTGAGCTGGCAAAGTAAAACTGAGAGCCTGAGACCCCAGAGTGTGCAGTGGGAGCTGTCCCACGGAGCATGTTGGATGCAAGGACCACTGCCTGCTCTGACATTCTTTGCCTGGGCTTTCACAGTGTGACTCTCCTCTAGCCTTAGCAAAGGTAGAGCTAAGGCAGCACCCAGGGGGATGGAGGGCAGGATATTACCTCTTGTAGTTAACAAAAGGGGTCAAAACAATTGAATGTGCTGGTGTCTTTGCTTTAAGTGTTGAAAACAGGGGGAACCCATTCATCCTGCAGGGCTGCATGCCTCCCATGGGCCTGTTGTCCTATGTGCAGTCCCTTTTGCCCCGCTGAATTTCAGCTCCTGTCTGCATTGCAATCACAGAGCCAGGATATCTGCATTGCCCTCAAGGCTGTGCTGCCAATGTGTGATGCTTGCAGTCCTTCCTTTAGTCAGTTTGTTGGTGTCCCACGCTGACTTCACTCATCCTTGTTCTTTTTTTTCCCGCCCCGCTGCAGGGATGTCCCATTCTCCATTGTTTACTTCCCGCTGTTTGCAAACCTGAACAAGCTGGGCCAGAAAGACCCCAATGTCAAGGCTCCTTTCTATGTGTCCTTCCTCTCTGGATGTGTGGCTGGCAGTACAGCTGCAGTGGCTGTCAATCCTTGTGATGGTGAGTCCTGAGCAGCCTGTGGTGGTGGCCTGGTGCCAAGTGACAAGAGTCAGAGGCCTGGGCTGGGCCAGGTGAGGAGGAGGGTGGCTGTGCCAGCCTTTTTGCAGCATGAGCACACAGAAAGGGACAGCTCTGCTGCCTCCAGCTCTGATGGTGTGAGTTCAGCCCAGCTACAACTTTGGCCACAGCTTACACAGAGGTTTGAAGTACTTATTAGATATGCCAGGAAGAGGATGTCATTCATTTCAGTTATTCTTGGCTGGAAAAGCACATTTCCGTGTGGAATGATAATATGCAGACCACTTAAAACTATATAGGTGTGGGACAAGCAGGGGAAGCCTCAGATCTGTGGCCTTTTCTCCTGCTCCACAGCATCTGCATTAAGTACCAGAAAGTACTTGCTCTCTCCCCAACATTGCACAGGCTCCAAGGTGAAGAAATGTAGGAGCAGAATCTTTTAGATACCTGTTCCTGAAGGACATGAGCATTTGAAAATAAGTTTCTACTTTGCATAGAGATATCTGAATTTGGCAGGTTTAAAGCTTAAGTCAGCTTTTGAAACCTTTATCACAGTAAGGGAGGGAGGGGTTGGGTTTTGGGTGGCTTTGTGTTTCTTTTATCCATTTGTAAAGGAATAGGTTTGTTTTCCCTGATAAATGTATGAGAATGGTGTGTATTCTTGGTAATTTTGTTCTGACCATTTCAAAGACATTACTCTCAGAGTGGCTCTTGCCTGCTATGCCTCCAGTGCTCACCAGTGTCTGCCCTCTCTTTCCGTCCCCAGTGATCAAAACGCGGCTGCAGTCCTTGCAGAGAGGAGTGAACGAGGACACCTACTCGGGGATCCTGGACTGCACCAAGTAAGACTCCTCATGACAGAGGCACCACATCAGGTGTTGCTGCCAGGCAGGCAGTGCAGCTTCTACACCCAGCCATGCTTTTATGTTCCCTCTGTCCCTGTGCTTTTATCAATCTGCCTATCTGAAGATATATATAGATATATGAGCAGATGTATATCTATAGTTTTATAAAAGAGAACTTCTTCCCATATTGAACAAGAAAAATATAGCATTTACATTTAAATACTTCTGTCCAAACCCCAGTAGTCATAACACTGAGATTTTATTTCTGCAAAGGGAGGCAATGCTGGGGTAGTCTCTCCCAAGCCCCCGCTGTTGCAAAGTCCTGCAGTATTGAGTCTCATATCCCTCCTGGGACTGCTCTGCACAGTGTCTGCAGGAGCACTGCCAGAGTGGGCTGTCCCCAGCTGCGTTACCCTCTGATCTTTTGCTAAACTATGGCCTGGCTGCTTCAAAACACGAAGGGACCTTTTCTGCTTTTGTATTTCTGTGGTTGCCAGAATCTGTTGCCATCTGGCTGTGTCCCGTGCTGAGGGTGGAGCTTTTGAGCAGGGGGACCTCTTGATGCAAGCATGGGTTTGTCTTAGCTGTACTTACAGACACTGGCAGCCACTCCTGCTTCTAGCCCGATGTAGGGATGGGGCAGGTTTCTGCATGGCCACTTGCAGAGCACTTGGGCAGTGATGGGTGATTTACCGTGGATGGTGTGTGCCAGGCAACAGAGCTTGCCTGGGTTTAGTCTCTGGAGGGAGGCAGAAAGGCAGGGCATGGCCAGGGGCTCTCCTGGCACGGTGGAGGGGTGGGATGGACACTTAGCTGTCTGTGCCATTTCTCCCCAGGAAGATCTGGCAGAGGGAAGGGCCCACGGCCTTCTTCAAAGGGGCCTACTGCCGAGCCCTGGTCATTGCTCCTCTCTTCGGCATTGCACAAGTTGTCTACTTCGTGGGCATCGCGGAATTCCTGCTGGACATGCTCCCCAAGCGCCGCGCCTAGCCCTGGAGTGGCCGCGAGTGCCCTCCCGCCCTCTGCATCCCCGTGTTCGCCATCCCTGTGGATCGATGTCAGAGCAACAGCACAAAGGGTTCGCGCAGGGACGCGAAGGGACCTGGTGCCCAGAGGGGCAAGCGTGGGGAGGGAGAGAGTCCCTTCTCTGCCGCCGTCTGGAACCTGCCCCCTCACGCTCCTTCCACGGACAGTACTTAATTATGCATCTCTCTCTCTCTCCCTCGCGCTCTTTTTTTAATTTCCCGTTATTTGGTTTTAAATTGTCATTCTTAAGGACACTGGTAAGCACAGACTGGGCTTGGCAGACCCAGAAGTGTCCTCTCAGTCTTGGGGAGGAGGAGAGATGGGAAAGAAATAATTTCAACCCCCATCCACCTCAGTTTCCCTTTCTACCTGGAGCTGCCAGCTGTCTGAGGAGGAGCTGGAGGGGAAGCTGTGTCCCCTCAGCACCTCCTTGGCTCTGCTGACCTTGGGTCAAGAGTGAATGCTGCACGAAGGGGGTTCATCTCGTTGCTGCTGGAGGCAAGGGTGGGGGGAGATGCTGGATCTGGCAAGTTTCTTGGCCTGGAAACCTTCAGTCCTCCCTTCTCCCTTTTTAAAAACTAGCTGGACTTAAATGAATTCTGATTGTTCCTATTGATTTTGTAATTATTTTTGTCTTAAAGCAAAGGGATGTCGCTCCTAACTGTCACAGGCACATCTGGGTGAGGTGCAGAAATAAGGTGTCTGCTCTGAGGGAACATGTCTGTGGGATCACATGAATGTCCAAAGGTGCTTCCCTGCTTGGCTACAGGCATGGAAGGGAGAGAAACTTGGGATCAAATTATTTTTGTTTTGGGGTGGTTTTTTGGTTTGGTTTTTTTTTGTTGTTGTTGTTATTTTTTTGTTTGTTTTTTTGGGGGGGTTATATTTTGGTTTTGCTTTTTGTTTTGTTTTGTGGGGATTTTCTTTAGTTCTCTTTTGGTTCTTTTTTGTTTGTTTGTTTGTTTGGGTTTTGGTGTTTGGTTTTTTTTATTCAGGGTTGTGGGGAGGGAAAACCAAACAAGAAGAAGCCGCTTACATTCCTTCAGCCTGCCCACCCCTAGAGTGATAAAGCTGTGGCTGCAGGTGTGGATCAGCTGATCTGATTTTTTCCCGGCCTGACCCCAGGTGTGTGGAAGGAGACACTGGCTCCAGTTCTGGCACTGCCCAGCCTTGTGGAGCTGCAGTAGAAATGCTGCACCTGTGGGCTCACCCTGCCAGGTGAGAACACAAAGTCTGGTTGTGTTCTGATGTTTGCCTTGGGTGTGACCGGAGCCAGCAGCTCTGGGAGAGGCAGAGGGTTTGCATTCTCTGAGCAAGGAGCTGATTGTGTCCATCACTTGGGGGGCGAGTCCTCTGCATCACAAGAACATCCTGTTTGCTCTTGGGGTGGGGATTGGTGGTGGGTGGCAGGGGGCAAATGCACACCTACAACCTGCTCTGTCAAAGGGGCACTGCCCCAGTCAATCCCACTTGTCAGAGGAATTCCTCATTCAGTACTCTCTTGGGCTGTGTAATTAATTCTAGTTTAAATGATCTTAAGTGTGAGATCTACCAACCCAGTGTGATCTTCTCCGTTATTTATTCCATTTGGTGCGATCCACCCAACTTTGGTGTTGAAATTAAACTGGTTGAATTCACTTTTCATTCCTTCTTTTTGCTTTATTCTCCAGGTGCCTGCTTGGTGTTTGTGTTTTGAATGTGTATTTAAATTAATTTTTAAAATATCCTTGTTTTTAATGTTTAAAAGAAACCCACCTCTGTTTCACCATTCTTTGGTTGGGTTTTTGTGAAACCTGTATGTTGAGGGCCTTCTTCCTTGATGCATCCTTTTTCTCTTTGAAAAAGTTGTTCTGTGGCTGATTTGTTACTTGTCACTTTGCATATGTGAGTAATTTCCTTCTTTTTTTTTCTTTTTTCTTAATGACTTCTCCATGTATCTGGGAAGGAATCTGTGCAAAGACAGTGATAGATGTCTGTGCTGTGTGTAAGTGCTGTGATGCTGCTCTTGCTGTGGATTTCCCTTGGGTGGATTAAAAGAGAAAGGTTTATTTTATTTTTTTCCTTAAGGTGCCCCATTCTTTGCTGCTTTTTGATTTACAGGGAGGGTCCCTAAAAGAGACCTTGCTGATAAAACTTGTGGGGTTTCAGCTTGCCCTTCTTCCTGCAAGGATTGTCCCCTGAAACTGGGTGACTTGTGGCTGCAGGGATGTGTGTGGGGTGCGGGTTTGTGTGGTGGGGTTAAGTTTGGAGGAAGATTTGGTGCACTGAAGGGCTGAGGTTAAGGGATAGCTCTCCTTGTCCTTCAGGATGCTTTTAAAACTTCTGGGTAAAACTGACTCTTCCTCCTGGAATCTCCAGCTCTTCTGCTGTGCAGGAGCTGGTGGCCTAAGTGAGGCTGATTTTTAGCTTCCTTGACATGTCCCTGAGCCAGCAGGACCTGGGGAGGTGGCAGGGGATAACAGCTGTGGCTGTGCAGGACAGGTACCCCCCTCTCCAGGCAGGCAGCATCCTGCTTGCAAAAAGAAAAAAAGTTTTAAATGGGAGAATTCCCATACATTTAATTAATCACCTGTTAACTGAAACCACTTGGCATTGATTGCAGCATTGAGGAATGAAAGTAGTTACCTCTGCTCCACTCCCTGCAGGTGCTGCTTGTCCCTGGGGCAGGAGCCAGCAGCCAACACCACTCCTGTTCTTCCCACCTGTTCCTCTGGCAGAGGGTCCTCCACCCACCCTGGGCCCTTTCCAGTCTGACCTTGTCCCTGGCTCCCACCCTGACCTGGCTCTCCTGGCTCCTCGTTGGGGTTCGTGGTGTTCACTGCCCTTAAATGCATTCTGCTGGATCTGCCCCCTGTCCTCGCCTCAGGTGCTTGAGGCAGTTTTGGCTTGTGGAATTTCCTGGAACAGAAGGAAGAAATTTCCTAAAATCCTGGGGGGAAATTCCTGCAAAAGAAAAGGAAAAATCCTGGCAACCAAGAGGGGAATTCCTGGAACGCAAAATAAAACCATCCTAGAAAGCTAAATATGCTGGATAACAACGGGGAAAATTTCTGTCAGACAAGGTAGGAATTTTCCCTGTGAGGACTAGGGGCAAGTCCTTGAAAGCAGAGGGGGAAATATTAAGGGAATTTCCAGAAAGCAATGGGGGAATTTCCTACAAGACTATAGGGGGAATAGCCTAGAAATAAAAGGAGGGAAAATCCATTAAAGCAAGAAGGAAATTCCTGAAAAGCAGAAGTGACATTGTTTAAGAAAGTAACAGTGATATTTCTCAGAGGGGAAATTTCCCAGAATGCAAAAGGGGAATTTCTCGGAGAGGATGAATGATATTTCTTAGGTAATATTTTCTTGCTTCCCAATGTCAGGAAAATCCACAAATGCCAGAAGTTTATGTCCAAAAAGGAGACAGAGGAGTCCTGCAGCTTTATTTGAATAGAGGGAGAGAGTTATTAACTCAGCCCTTTTTAACAACCGGGAACATTTGAGACCCCCTCTGCCTTTCCCATATCTGATCCCTGCACCAGGCATGGCAAGTAAATACAGGGAATAAAGGTGACAATGACAGTTCAGATGAGTCCATTAATCACCAGAGGTCCTTGTACAGACAAGGCTGCTGACAGCCCAGGCCTCCCATCCTTTTCTTCCAGCTGAGAGCTCCAAGTGTGCAGGGCTTTAGAGACCTGGACCCGAGTGGGATGGGCCCACCTTGTCTGGCTGTCCTGGCTGCTGCTCCTGCATGGATCCTGGATGGATGTCATGGACAGCAAAGTCCAAAGGCACCATCTCTGTGCGAACTGGGCTTCCTGTTCAACCCAAATAGCCACAAGTAACCCCTAAGAGGGACTCAATGACCTCAAGTAACCCCTCTCAGGCACTCAATGACCCCAAGTAACCCCCAAATGACCTCAAGTAACCCCAGCAGGCACTCAATGACCTCAAGTAACCCCTACCAGGCACTCAATGACCTCAAGTAACCCCAAAATGAGCTCAAGTAACCCCTACAGGGACACAGTGACCTTGAGTAACCCCTATGACCTCAAGTAACCCCAAAATGACCTCAAGTAACCCCTACCAGGCACTCAATGACCTAAAGTAACTCCTAAGAGGGACATAATGACCTCAAGTAACCCCTATGACCTCAAGTAACTCCAAAATTACCTCAAGTAACCCCTAGAGGGGCTCAATGACCTTGAGTAACCCCTAACAGGAATTAAAATGACCTCAAGTAACCCCTAACAGACACCAAATGACCTCAAGTAACCCCTATGACCTGAAGTAACCCCTACCAGGCACT
>VYXF01003617.1:820816-861611 GCA_013397295.1 Polioptila caerulea
AGGTGTGGGGGATGGGATGGTGCCCAGCAGCAAGCTGAGGTCTTCAAGGTGGGTGGGATGTGGGAGCTGGGAAGGTGGGGAAAGACCAGTCATCCCTGGAAGCCTCCATGCTCATGGAGCCAGGGACCCCGTGCTCACCTCCCTGAACCCCCAGGCCTGGGCAAAGGTCAGTGGGAGGTATGAGGAAGGCTCCGAGGATCCGGCCAAGTGGAAGACCAACTTCCGCTGTGCCCTGAGAAGCACCCACATGTTCAAGCTGGAACAGGACCATTCCAAGCGTGGTGATGACCCCCACAAGGTCTTCTCTGTTGTCTCAGGTGAGTCTTGCCCCATGGAGGGGCTGTGTTGGGTGGGGCGGGCAATCTCAGGACCTCCCATTGCTGGTGCTCTCCTTTCAGCCACTCTCCGGGACAGCAAGGAGGGAGATTCCAGCATCCCAAATGCTGTGGTGGAACAGCAGCCAGCACAACAGGTAGGTAGCTGGGTGGGCACAGCAGGCCAGGAGGGTCCCTGCTGCCATTCCATAAGCCTTGCTCCCAAACTGCAGCCCAGCACCTGGCCAAAATCTGGGCTGGGGGAGGCTGGGTGCCTGGCAACCACAGCAGTAAGATCCCATTCTCTATTCCCTTTCCAGCTGGAGGTCCACCCCCAAGACATGGCCTCAGCAATTGCTGTCTCAGGTAAGCACTAGTCCCACAACATTTTTTGGGGGAAGGATTCCCACTAGGCTCATCTGGGGCTGATTTTGTGGCTGTGAGACATCCTACTCACTGTGCTCCCCCGTAGGAAGCACCGACTCCACACAGCTCTCGATTCTGGAGGAACTGCTGCAGCAGTGTGACATCTCTCCCCACGATCTTGACTCGCTGACCTCATCCTGGATGCCCGCAGGTGAGACCGGCTCTGCTTGCAGGGTGCAGAGTTGGTGACTGCCTGGGTGAGTGACCCCAGCACCTTCCCACAGGTGGTTTCCCTGCAGGGGACACTCCCCACCAGGACACCCTCCTGCAGCCTTACGCAGACATCAGCCAAAACAGCTGCTTCCCTTCCACGACACTTCCACAATGGGTGCCCACAGTGGAGCAGCCCGCCTTGGATCCCTACCAACCAACGGGCCTCATGCCACCGGAGGAGACAGGTGGGTGCCATGGGGCAGGAGCTGGCCCTGGTTGTGGGAATGCCATAATGGGGTGGGAAGAGGCCAGGGTGGTGCCACGGGCACGCCCTGCCCAAGCAGGTGATGCCAATGCTGCTCCTCTCCCGCTGCAGGGGCCGTGCCGCCGCCGTGCCACCTGACGGAGGGCACGGTCCCCATGCAGTGCGCGGCGGGGGCAACGCTGTTCGTGCCTGCTGCCACCCCTGCGCCACAGCCACGGCTGCTGCTGGCTAACACAGGTGAGGGTCATTAATTATCAACAGCTGTGAATTATTGTTGCAGTTATTAGCAGTAAATGCGCTTGTGGGGTGCTGTGGGGAGGGGTAACATTTCGGTTTGGAGGATGCGGCTGCTGATCGCTTCCTGGTGCAGATGGCATCGTCTCCTTCCTGGATGTCACCATCTACTACCGGGGGAAGGAGTTCCACCGGGAGGTGGTTGAGGACAGCCGCTGCCTGCTGACGTACCAGCCCCCCGGTGTGCCAGAGGCCGTGTGCCCCTGGCACGTGGTGCACTTCCCCAGCCCCGCCAGTGTGGCCGACAGCAAGCAGCGGCGCATCACCGAGGAGCTGCTGGGCATCGCGGGGCTGCAGCTGGAGCAGCGCGCCTACAAGGTCTTTGCCACCCGCCGGGACAAGTGCAAGGTGTTCTGGGCCTTGTCCCGGCAGCTCGAGGGGGTTGAGGAGCCCCCACCCAACCTGCTGTACCGGGACCAGGAAACACCCATCTTTGACTTCCACGAGTTTTGCACAGGTGGGTAGGGGTGACGTGTAGTTTCCCGCGTGTTTCCTTCCCAGCCTGGTTTGGGGCTCATGGGAGCCAGCCCCAGGCTGTTATAAGCATCCACACCCTCCCAGCCCCTCTGTTCCCTCAGGCTCACCCCAAAACTGAGCCCTGTTTTGCCTCACAGAGCTGAGGGACTTCCGCAACGGCCAAAGGCGGCGATCCCCTGACTTCACCATCTACCTCTGCTTTGGGCAGGCCTTCTCCAAGGCCAAGCCTAAGGAGTCCAAGCTCATCCTGGTCAAGGTGCAGTAGCCAAAACCCACCACTATCCCTCTGCTGCCCAGGGAAGGGGAGGGACTCATGGAGGCCAGGGGAGCTGGGATTAGGTGCCTGAGGAGGGGCACCCTGGAGGCTGATCCTGGAGTTGGGTGGGAGATGGAGGGTCTGGATGCCTGAAGAGGGGCCCTTGGGGACTGAGGCAGGTGGGATTCTGGGTGTCCAGGGATGGGGACTCCTGGGTGATGGAGAGGAGATGGGGTTTCCTCAAGGACTGGGCAGGGGAAGCCTCAGGAGCCAGGGGAGGTAACGTCTTGGGTGCTCAAAAAGGGAGGCCCTCAGTGTGCTGTGGAGACGGGGATTTGGGAGCCCTCGGGATCTGGGGCAGATGGATATCTGGGTACTCAAAGAGGGGGTACCTTGGAGGCTGAGAGAGGTGAGGGAATTGAGTGACAGGGGAGGGGGACCCTTGGAGGCATGGGGGGCTGCATGACCAGGGAAAACATGGAGCGAGAGTGGGCCAGAGGGCACACGGGGTCTGAGCAGGATGGTGTGGAAGGCAGCGGCCCAGGGACAGGGACCCTCAGGGGTTGGTGGAGATAAAGGGTGCCCCAGAGACCTCCTCCGTGCACTGCAGGAGGACAGGGCCGTGCAGGTTGCTGCAGCCATATCAGGCAGCTGCCCCTAACCCCGATGTTTTGCCGCTGCAGCTGGTGCCCAAGTTCTGCGAGTACTACTACGAGCAGGTGCTGCAGGAGGGAGCCTCGTCCCTCGACAGCCGCACCATCAGCCTGCAGCTCTCCGACTCCTTCGACCTCATGGAGCTCATCGAGCAGTACAACATGCAGCTGGGCTGACCCCGCCTGCCCCGCTCCCCCCTGCCCTGGCACAGGCAGCAGGACCACTGGGCATCCCAGGCTCTGCAAGCAGCACCCCCCAACCCAAGGACAGCTTCACTGACCACGCCTGGAGCTCACAGATTGCTTTTCCCCTCCATCAGCTTCTAGTGTGTGTTTTTGTGGAGTGTGGTAATTTACAGATTTATTAATTTTTCAAAGTTTAAATATTTTATGTATAGAAATGTAGTTCTCTCTTGGGGCTGTTGCTGGGGTATCTGCCTCTGCTATCTGTCTGAAATCTTCACCACCCCCTTGTACCCCAAAACCACAGGAGTTTGTGCCCAGCCTTGTCTCAGCAAAGTCCCTGCTGGCAGGGCCGGGCTGGTATCTGAGAGCTTTATCAGCACCTTCTTCCCCTTAAATCTGAGTAGATGAGGTGACTTCCCAGTGTGAAGGGATGCATTTATCAATGCATTTATTTCCACGCATTAAGGCTGCAACATGACTTGCAAGAAGAATGTGTTGAGGACAGCTTAGCTTGGGCTAAACAAAAGTAATTCTTCATTGAGCACTGGCCCGGAGTTACTCACTGGAGATGCTCTGGAAAAACAAGGCAGTAACTACAACACAGAACAGCCAGACCGCCGGCTCAGAGGTGCAGAGGGGGTGGTGTCTCAGGGAGGAGCGTGGAAACCAGAGGGCTGCCTGAAGATGGGGTGTGCCTTCCCCAGGCTGCAAGCAACTGCACCCCCTCATTTCATGAGCCTGACCTTCACTGTTGGTCCCTGGGCAAGGGGAGGTAGCAGTGTCCTTACCTGCCTAGTGACCTGGATGCTGCTGGGCCCAAAGGTGGTGGTCCCGTAGCTTGTCACGTAATAGTGAGCAGAAGGTTGTGCTGGGGGCTCCTCCAGTGGCCTGGGTACTGTGGGAATGGAACACCCATAGCTCCATGAAACCTTCAGCCCTCTTTCCCCTGAGCACGGCTGCTTCACAAACTTGGGACTCAAACTGGGCTCACCTTTGGGCAGGAGCAGCTCTGCACCAAAACGGTGCCCACACGTCCCGCAGGTTTTAACGTCTTCCTTTGTCCTGCGGAGGAAAATGCCCAGGAAACAAGGAGCAGGAGCTGCCCTCAGCACTTCCCATGGAATATGATGTCAAGGCAATGGAAGAGGCTTGCTCTTCCCACCCAGACCTGAGATGCAGCTGTTGGTGGGACAGCCACTGCCCCCCCAGGTGCCTGAGTGCCTTCAGCTCTTCCTGACACAGGGATATGTGGGCACATGTCCAGAGGGAATGTTATGTGCCTGAGCCCCAGAGTCTCAGCTTCTTCACCTCTCCCTCCATGCTCCAATTTCCCACACCAGTAAGTGCTAGCACCACATGGGACACGAGCTGCTACGGGCAGGAGAAGGGCACTGCAGTGCCTGGTGAGTTTCATGACTAATTTCATGTGGCTTTTAGAAGCTGGCCAGCCGCACCAGCATTGCAGTGGTGACCACCCGGGTCCCCCCTTGCCTGGGGGGCACAGCGTGTACATACGTGGTGGCTCCTGTGCCATCCATGTCCGGCCAGAGGAACTCTGCGGGACAGCCAGACATCCGGCAGGGAGTCTTCACACACACATGCAGCCCCGGCCACGCCTCAGCAAGCTTCTGGATGGTGAGCACAACTGCCACGAGGAAGTCCCAGGCAAACTGGAACCCTTCCAGGAAAAAGGAGAACGTCTCACTTTCCTACAGCCCCCAGCCACAGCAGCCCGGGAGATTCTGTTGTGACCCACACATCACTTCCAGCCCACAGCCTCAACTGTCAGACCAGCTCCATTTCTCCAGCTAACCAAACCTCCATGAGGAATTTAATGATGTGTTGGAAGAGCTCCCCAGCTTTGGTGGCCCTTTTGCTTATCACTTAAAGACCCAGCCTTAGACTGTACTCTGCTGGGGCCTTCTGGGGAAGGATGACCCATTTGCTCCATGACAAGAATGAAAACTTGACTTTCCACTTTCATGTGATACCTCTAGAGGAGTCCTGAACAGAATTGCATGGAGAGAGGGGAAACCTTTAAGTGGTCTGCTGGTGGACCCAGGCCAGACTAGGACAAGTGGCAGAGGCTTCTTGGGACACTTTCCATAGGGCAGGAGGTGGCAGAGGCAGAGCTAAGGAGACACATGGGGTTGGGAGTAATGAAATACGGATCAGGGATGTTACCTGTCCTTTGTGATGGCTTTCTGCAGCGGAGCTCCAGGTAGCTGTAGGCCTTCTGGTTATTCTCTTTGATCAGTAGAGGTTTGCCATTGCATACAAGCAGGCAGGTCACCTTGGCCACCCAGTGCGTGGAATAGAAGGAGCAAGTTTTCACCAGGAACCTGCAAGGAGATGGCCCATTGCTTTCACCACTTTTCTCCTAGCTCATCCCTAATGCTGGGAGAAAGCACGGCACCAGATGGACTTGAAAATATCAACCAAGTTTCAGTATGAACAGGCACCACATGAGGACCTTCCCCTACGGAAAGCTCAAGCAGTAGGAGCAGCCTCTTAAACCAAGAGGTCCTCCCAGAGTTGGCCATCTTGTCCTGGTTTTGTCTGGGATGGAGTTAGTTTTCTTCCTAGTAGCTGGTACAGTGCTGTGCTTTGGATTTAGGATGAGAATTATGTGGATAACACACTGATGTTTTAGTTGCTGCTGAGCAGGGCTTACATCAAGTTAAGGATTTTCCAGGTTCTCAGACTGTCCTGCCAGCAAGGGGGCTGGGAGGGGACAGCCAGGACAGCCGACCCCAAATGACCAAAGGGTTATCCCATACTCAGTGGCATCACAGTCAGCGTATAAACCTGGGGGAGAGCTGGCTGGGGGACCATTGCTTGGGAACAGGCTGTGCATGAGTTGGTTAGTGCTGAGCAATTGTTTTTTATTTGCATCACCTGTTTTTTGGGGTTTTATTTCTCTCTTTGATGATTTCCCTTTCATTATAATATTATTATCCCTACTACTGTTATAATTTATTTCAACTATTAAACCGTCTTTATGTCAATCCATGAGTTTTCTCACTTTTCTCATTCTCTTCCCAGTCCAGCTGGGGAGAGTGAGCAAGTGGCTCTGTGGTGTTTGGTTGCTGGTTGGGGTTTAACCACAGCACCATCAGCTAAAACTTTAGACACAAGTCCAGACAATCAGGAGAAGTTCCAAAAACTGGTACAGTTCCAACACCCATAGAAACTAGAACATTCTTGGGTGAGACTGTGAGACCTCTGCCTGCCTGGATGGGCACAGATTAGCCAAACACCCCCCCAGATGAAAGGTGAACCAGAAGGAGTGTGGGCTTTGCTCACATCCACTCAGTGAACATCGCAAGGGGTTCACCCAGGGCCCCACACATGTTAGGCACAGCTGGGAAGCCACCCTGGTATCCTGACTCCCAGCCTCAGGCCTCAGCAGATACAGCTGCTCAACAGCCAAGAGAGTCATCCTGGCACTGCACCGAGCAAACTCAATCCCACAGCCTCACTGATGGCCAGGAACCAGTGCTTACCTCTGGAAGAAGCCCTCAGGTATTTCGGGTGAGAAGTAGGCACGGATGTGGAGGTCCTCGGGGTGGTCTCCTCCCCACACCTCAGACACTTCCTCTGTCTGGTTCAGATAGGTTGGGAACAAGTACCAGGATTCGCCTTGGCTCCGTGTTGTCTCCCATGGCTTCCCAGGCACAAACTCCCTGGCCTGTGGGTTGAGTGCTCCAGTGTGCTTCACCTCCAGGCAGAGCTCAAAGTGCTCCAGGAGGCTGAAGAGCTTTCCTCTCCCTCTGTGAGGCCTGTGCCCCATGAGTTCCTCAAAGACATCCCACATCCCTTCCAAACAGAGCTGGTGCTTCACCAAGGCACGCACAGCCTGGTGGCACAGCATTGCCTTTGCCTTGAAGGTCCACACCCAGTTGGCTCTGTCTCTGATGGTGGCATGTTCCCCGATCAGCGTCTCCACAGAGATGCTCTCGAGCTGCTGGACGAGGTGGTGCCGCACCAGGAGCTGCATGGGAGGAGAGGGAGAGAGAGGTGAGGTGACAGTGAGAGGAGCCCAGCAAAGCTGCAGAACTTGGGCTCTACAGAGAGGGTCCTGATCCCCACACTCACCTTGAACATCGTTATTAAAAATGTAGGCTGGAGAAAGACAGTACTTTCCAAGTGCTGGATTTCCTCATACCACACGACGAGCCCGATGCGGTGGAGGTACCGCAAGATGTCCTGGAGGAGCTCTCTGCCCAGGCTGGCCAGGTGCTCGCGCTGGGAGAGTTTGCTGAGTAGGTACTGGAGGTCCATCATACCTAGAGGGAGATGTGGGAGCTCAGCATGCATCTATCAGACACAGCATCCCAGGGCAGATGCTTCAGAGAGCCAACAAACACCAGCAGCATCCCACGTCACCCATGTCACCCCTGGGGAAGTAGCTGGGATCAGAGTGATGCTCGGTGACTGTGACCAAAAATGTTCTGCCTCTCCTCAGCTGTCCCACTGCCACCCTGAAGCTCCCACAGCCTTGCCTTGCCTCAGCAGTGGCAACAGCCTGCCAAGACTTTCTGAAAAACGAGGCTGATACTGGGGGGAGGGTTATTACTGTTTGAGGAAACAGGTTTGTTTCCAGCCAGAAACCCTCAGATTGCCAGTTAACCTCAGACAGATTCATTCAGCAATGCAGAGAGACAGGCAACAAAATCTGGCATATCTCCACAAAAGAAAAGCATTTGCTCCTTGTTCTCTAACCCTACAGTGGCCAGAGATGTCACTGGGAACTGGTGGTGTTCAGACCTGCTTTAGGTATATAAGCAAGGGGCTGGAGCTACCTGCTAGTCCTGCTAAGTCACAGGACACATGGAAAAAGGGTCTAGGGAAGGGTAGGGGCCATTAAATAAAGTTAGCAGGATGTAGGTTTGAAAACCACATAGTTGCATTAAAGCTGTGGAGCTCCTTCCTGCAAGATGATTTTAATTTCTTATACAGGGAAAAGGGGAGAAAGAAAAACATCACTGGAAAGCAAGAAACCAGGCGCCTGCTCAGGTGTGCTCAGCATTAACGCTGCAACATCTTCAGCAGTGACCCCACTGCCACACAGAGAGGGCCAGAGGGTTCAGCAAGCACGAGAGAGCCCATCCCCAGTTCAGGGAAGCACTGGAGGGAGCCTGTCCCAGGCACGAGACAGAAGCTGCTCCCAGAAAGGCGTGGCAGGGGGGACAGAGCACTCACCATGCTCTGCCATCTCCTCGCTCCGTGCAATGGCCACGATGGCAGCTTCCACCTGCCTGTAGACAGGCGGCAGCACTCGGACAACCTCAGGGAAGAGCTCCTCGTTCTTCACATGCTTCAAAATAGCGGCCTCGAGCTTTTTGATGTCACGGTGATCCATGCAGTTGACAGCAACTAAGTTTAAGATCTGGAAAAGAGGAAGCACATACCTGACAAAAGCACATCCAGAGGAGTTTTTTAGCCTGTGAGGTAAAGGAAGGACCTAATGCCCATGAGGCCACCCAGGGTGAGACACATCCCTGGCTCAGATTCAGTGGGCACTTCCTTCACACCTCTGTTCTGTGGCAATTCCTGAAAATCACCTGGTGATGGTAAATGACCCCTCACACTCCTCCTGAGGCACGAGCTACAAGCCACAGGAGATGCCCATCACCTACCAGGGACAAGGACCCTGCAGGCCACAGCCAGGGGTTACCATGTCCAGCCCAGCCTGGGGAGGGGCTGCAGTAGTGGCCTGATGCATTAGCACCCGGTCACCTGAGCCAGTAGCACAGTGGGCTGCCAGGGACAGCAGGGTGACCTCAGCCAGCCAGAACCCAGGATAATCTCAGCCCTACAGTTAACATGCAGCTCTCCATCTCTTTCAGCCTCTCCCACTGGTCCACGTAAAACTTGGGCTCCTCACTGCCCTCCAGGTTGTCGATGAAGTGAGCGAGGTTGCTTTTCCTCTCCGCCAGCATGGCTGTGATCCTGGCCATGATGTCATGGGTCTTCTCTGCTACCTCCTGCTCCTGGCAGCAGTCCACATGGGTTCCCACAGGAAGCACCACCGAGTTTGGGACTCGCATGGACAGGTTGTTGATCCAGAAACCAACGAGCTCCTTGAAAGCTTTGTCATTAGTTTGGTACCTGGGAAGGGAGAAAAAGAAAATCCCAAATCCACATCTCACTCTCTGGATCTCCAGCCAATTTCCACCAGTACAGGCCTGACCCCACACCCCATGCTGCCCCAGGAGCTCACTGGACAAGAGCTCAGATCTCAGAAGCTGACATGGGCTGTATCCAAGCTCTTCCCTCAGTTCCCCACCCTTAAACTATGAGGTGTAGCAAAGTCAAACCCTCTGTAGCACCAAACCCAAGCCTGATGCTCCCTCCATGCTCAGGGAACACCACAGGATACAGGAGGGATCACAGGGATTTGCTTCTTGCAGAAAGCAAGTCCATTTAGATGGGGTTTGGTTGTCACATAAGGAGTTGACGCTTATTCAACACCTCCCAACAGAGGCCTTTGGCAAGGTGATGACAGAGCTGGTGGATTAAAAGGTTGATCTGCAAAAAGGGGGAGAGGGAGAGCCAGCTGTGCCCATGGTGAGAAGACCAGGCCTCAAGGTCCAGTGGAAATGGTGTGAATTTGTGCAGTGCAAAGTTTCCCCAGCTCCTTTTTAGCCTCCCCAGTCTACCTGGGATCCAAACCAGCTCAGCACTTACATGTGAAGATTGATGACAAGGATGACAAGAGCCTGGGGGGTGATGAACACGTGGTGAGTCATGTAGTATTCCAGCTGGCCAGCAAAGTCCCAGAAGAGAAATGTGAAATCCTCGATCTGGAACTCACTGATCTCTATCCCAACTGTTCGCTCTTCCTTGGGCACCAGCTTGGATTGCCCTTGCTTCAGGCTTCTGCAGATGGTGGACTTCCCTGCCAGCGAGGCCCCCAGGAACATGGTCTTGACCCTCTTGTCCTCCTGCCCCAAACCATGCTGAAGTTGGCTGAAGTAATTCCGGATCTGCTGAACGCCTCCAGCACACACTTCACTGGGCGGCTCCCGGAGGGGGTTCCCACTGGCCTTAAACATTTTCAGGGCTTGTCCCTGGAAGAGCTCCTTGGGGAGCTGGCGAAGGGCATTGTTCTGCACATGGAACTCCTGTAAGTGTGCCAGCTGCAGGACGGGCTGCGGGAAGGTGCGGAACAGGTTGTTGGAGATGTTGAGGTACAGGAGGCTGCCTCGACAAGCTGCCAGGTCCCTGGGGAGGGCACAGAGTCGGTTGTTGTTCAGCCGCAGGTGTTTAAGCCTGGGGAGATGGGAGAAAACTCCCTCCGGGATGATCCGGATTTGGTTCTGATTCAGCTCAAGCCTCTCCAGACAGGCCAGGCTCCGGATTTCATTGGGAAAGTCCACAAACTCATTCTTGGACAGTATCAGCTTCTTGAGGTTGCAAAGCTTAGAAATGCCGGTGATGCTCCTGAGCTTGTTCCTGTCGAGGTCAAGGCTCTCCAGCATGGAATTGCTCAGGACTGTGGGAGGGAGCACACGCAGCCTCTGGGTGGAGAGATTCACTTCACGCAACCTGTGCTCCTGCTCCTGACCTGGACACACGGGACAGGGAAGGTGGTTAAAAGAGACTTTGACTCTTTGGAATTGCAGACCATTTTTTTCTTCTTTTTTTTTTTTTTCCATGACTGGGATAATTTTGGCCAGCAAGGAAAAGGAGTGGAGCTGGTTGAACAGTGCAACCACAACTCTGCTTGAACAACTCCTGTGTTCTCTCAAGAGAGGAACTGAAGCTGAGGATCTTGGCTGGGACTGAAGACGCAGGAACAGTTCCCACAACAGCTCCCACCAGATGCTGACTTGCAGCCCAAGTATCACATGAATAGATTTGCTCTCATGCTTTGAGCTCTGCAAGAGCTCCAGCCACAGATGCATCTACCCCAAAACTGTGAATTTTCTAACCCCAGCAGTGGGCTGCAGAGACAGAGCTGACCTCAGGACAGCTGCTCCCCAAACAACTCGTCCAGCCCACTCACAGCTCTTGACCACAGCTGTGGGGATGCACTGAGACCAGGGCCAGTGAGTTCAGACACTTCTTCTTTCACATCCTCCCCCCAGATGAAGCTGTGATTCCCTGCAGGGATGTTCCCAGCCCTGGGAGACTGGGGAAATAATGTAGGGATGATGGGCACACAGGCAGGGACTCAGTGATGGCTGAGAACATCCCCAAACTGAGGGTGTTTAGAGAAGAGAGATTTGCAGGTGAGGAGACCTCCAGCAGGATGGGAATCACAATACCAGAAAAAAACATGGTTTGATTTGCTTTCCTCTCCCTTGTTTCACTTCCTCCCATGATTCCACGCATGGTATCCCCAGCTACGGCACACCCTGCTCGGGACTGACTCATCATCCTTTCTCAGCATCACCATTGAAACGTGGGACATTCTCCAAGCCCAGCAGGAAAGCAAGCCTTCACCCTCTCCCAAATGCCCAGCCTCCCCCTCAGGGACAAGCCAAAGAACTCCCACCACCACTGAGCCAGAGCACTGAAGAGCCAGGGCAGCTACTCACAGGCTCTGGGCTGGGCCATGACCCGTCAGCGTGGCACCAGATGGATCCTCCAGGCGCTCGCCTCCCCCTTTCGTTTCCTCCTCTCGTGCCACTCCTGCCTCCCCGAGCTCTGCCAGGAAACCCCACCCTCTCTTTCTCCATCCAACCTCAGAGCAGCTCTCAAGAACCTGAGCACCTCTGGCTGGATGGCAGGGCAGGGTCATGTCCCAAAAGCAGTGCTGGAGGTCACCTATGAGACAAACATGGTGGCAGAGTAGGGCCCGAGTCAAATTCCTGGTGCAGCATCCCTCCCTGCCTGTGCCCAACGAGCTTCTGGCATCCCCACTTTTGCACAGGAATGAAAGGACACTAAGAAGTTATACTGTTACCAAACTACTGAATGTATTGAATAAATAATATTTCTTCCCTTAAACAGGTAGCAGCATCTGATTCAAGAGGGTCAACCAGAAAAGGGGGAAAAAAAAAAAGCAAGTAGTATACACAGTATACTAGAAAAACTCTTTTCCAGAACACGTCAGAAGAGCCATTTTTAGGTATGTTTCTCATTGCCTCTCCCAGGAGGCAGCTTACAATTTGATAATTTAATTTTAATGGCAGACAGAATGAAAGAACCAGTATTCTTGTTCATGTAACTTCAGCAGAAAGCACATGCAGAAGGTGTCGTTTTGAGTCTCAGCACTTCCAGGCAATGGCAGGCGCAGAGGTAACAACTTTAACAGGCCTTCCAGTGTAGGCACTCCTAGTACATCCTGCAACAGGCTGTTATCTTTACTGCCAGTTCAGGGGTCACATGAAACAAGAATTTCAAGCAGTGGAACAGCCCAAGGAATGAAACAGACTGATGCTGTCTTCCTGGTAAACAGTGTCGTTGCTTCTATGATTTGGTCAAGCCTTGCTCTTCACACCACTCACCCTTTTTCACTCTGTATACAGATAGGTTATGGCAGAATTGCTCCTCTGAGATATTCAGAGGTGTCCAATTTCCAGCCTAAGTGTATGCACAACTAGATCACATTCCCTCATTCTTGTGCCAACAGTGCCATCAAAGTTTCTGAATTTTTATTTTGTCACAAAATCTATCAGCAGTGTTTGCATTTACAACTCCCACACCCATGCTGCAGGTATGTATTCTAGCTCCAAGTTTAGCTTGAAAACCACACATTCTCTGCCAACAGTTCTTCTGCAGTCAGTACTGTGTCTTCTCCAAAAATCTGCAAAGCAACTCCAAAGTTATCACTTCCTTACTGTCCATCCAGGCTGCACTTCCACGGAGGAAGCATCCAGAACCAAGGAAGCTTAACTCCAGCATGCTCAGTGTTCACCCACACACACTCCTCTAGCACAGTGAGTGATGGCAGTGAAGCACTGTGCCAGTCCATACACTAGTGGTATATAGGCTTGTTTTGTTTAAATAGTAAAAAAATAAACTCTCCAAACCAGTTCCCGTGAAGGGAAAGCCAGTTTCTGATTTGTAGCTTACTGGTTTTCTCTTCAATTTCTCTGTGAAACATCTCCTTGCTGGCAGGGTTAGATGGGGAACGATTCAAGTCAGGTTCAAGGGTGCTGCATATCATTGAAAGGCCTGTATTTCAGACAGTCCCTTAAAAGATCTGCTGCACTGCAGCACCTGCAGGCAAGGAGTTTTGCTAAAGCAATCGAGATGAAGTCAGAATGTATGCTGGACTCCTTTGACTCTTGATAGGAAAACCAGCTCTCCAGCAGAGGAGGAGGAGGGACAATTACTAATCCAACTCCAATCCTCTTCCACAAACTCAGTGTTCCTTATAGTATCTCCCAGTATTCCTGTAGGTTTACACAGAACAGCCAGGCCAAGAGGCAGATGCAAGACAAACAAATGACACCTGCTATAGGACAAAAACCATTCAAAATAACTTTATAAACTCTGTCACATTTTTGCTTTGTACATCAGTTCAACCTTATCCTTCGGGCTTATTACAGAAAATTGACAATTCTTGCTTTTTGTTTCGCTTTTTCCTGAAAGGCAGACACAAAACCAGCCATCAGTGCATTATTTACACAAGTGCAACACAATCTCCCACCCCAAAATTATTTTTTTTCACTAACAAGGTACTTCCAACAGAATGTAAATAAACAGCTTGAGCAGTGTTTCTGAAGTCAGTTTATAAAGGTCAGCTCATTTCTGCAATCCCCAAATGCCAGAGCGAGTAAAGCTTCGCTCACCATCCAACAGGCTAAAAATACGACATTTCAAGTATTAAATCAGAGATTTCTAAAGACAATCCATATTTTGATAAATAAACACAAGGGAAACAGTATACAGCTCTCAATATACTGTATGAAAAGTGGTGTCCCAGTTTCAAACCTTAACAAGACAAGTGCACAGCCCAAAAATGTGATCAAAGTTACCCTGAAAACTGCAGCAATCCAGGAGTTCCAAACATTAATCTCTTCTGTGTTTCCCCTCGAATTACTCTGCTGGTCTGAGGCATTTGATTGTTATGTAGTTCTACAGCTGTAGGTAATAAAAAAACCTCCTAAATTCCCATATGGAAACAGTTCAAGAGAAGGTTCCATAGATAAAGTCTATTATCATCTTGTTTCTCTGTACTCTGCTTACAATGAGATGCAGCTGCAGGCCTGTTATTCCCATAGTGCCTACAGCTAGGACAAGTTCAGTCCAAGTCATGCTGGCTGTGGCTTGCTCTCAGTTTTCCACCTCACGTGTGTCTTCACCATCAGTTTTCTTATGTTTCCTCATGTGTTTGTATTTTTCCACATATGCCTTCACCAGGTTAGCCACCTTCATAGGGTTGATCTCTCCACTTTTGCTGTGGCAGATCTGCAGGGGATCAGAAAGGGCACTTGGTCAATTACAGAGCTCAGGCAAGGGGCAGAGAGGCCCTAAGCTGTCCAGGGGAACCAATTCCTGCACAGACCGCCAATGCTCAGGGCAGGGTAGGTAGAGCAGAAAACAAAAACTAGAGTAGTATTGTCCTTTAAGCGTCCCAGGAATGGCCCAGAGCTTATTTATGGAGCACCAACTGAATGCAGAGGCATCTCAAAGCAAAATTACTCATTTTTACAACAGGCTTTTCCACCCACCCATCCAGTTTTACACAACATGTGGTAACCAAGGAAGGGCTGATATCCCGTTTTTGGGATGTTTTTGAGGGAGGAATGCCCAGATTAAAAGAATTTGGCAGTTTTGAGAACCCATTTTGAGATAGGGGAGAAAGAAAAGACCCTACACAAGTTCCTTTATCTCTCTTCAGAGAGGAGTTCACAGTGACTTCAGTAGTAATTTGCACTGCTCAGCTTTCTTACAAACAACACTTATGGCTCATATGGGTCACAGAGAAGATGTGAAATTGCAGCCATGCAATTGGGAATTTTTATTTATGATGGAATTTCTCAGTGATAGCAAGAATGCAGAGCAGGGAGAAAACACAGTTCTCTGAGGTATCAATTAACTGCCTCGACCACAGGAGCATTACTTCCCCTCACGAGACAACATTAACCTGCTGATTGCATCTTTCGCAGCCATGACCTACTCAGCACTATGATTTGAGACAAAAGTCAGTATCAGCAAAATTGCCAGGCCCTCTTCCAAGGTTCAGGGACACCACAGGTGCTCAAGGACCTAATGCACAAAGTATTTTCTCACTTTATCAGAAACAGCTAGAATTCTAGCTGAAGATACTAGTGAGGGGGATTTGACCATTCTCACCCAGGGCAGATACCACATAACATTTCAGCTCAGGCAACTGAAGCTTAGCAATGCTCTACTCCACTGAAAACATGACCTCATAGAAGGAACAGACTGACAGCTCTCATCAATGGCACCAATCAGTGTTGCTTAAAGCAACTACTGCTTCACCACAGGACTGCAAAATATCAGTCAGGGTCCAAAGGTCTGCTAGCCCAGTTATGGCATGTGATTGCTGAAATGGCAAGTACAATCTAAAGTACTGCCACTTCTGCAATGACCTGCCCAGCCCCTCCTCTCCCCTTCCTTTCACTGGGCCCTCACCTTTTGCACTGCTTTCCGAAGGATGCTCTTGTACTCCTCCTTTGTAATCTCCCTCTTCTGGTAAAAAGGTTTGATGGCAAGTTTCACTTCTTCCACAGCCCTTTCTTGCATGTGAAGCTTCTTCATGTACTGCACAGGAAAGAGAACCTCATTACCTTGTGCTGTCTTGGGAATGGTTTCTGAACCTGTTTTTCTTAGAAATGCTCAAACAATGAAAATTCTCATTTCACAATATCAATAGCCAAGTAATCACCTCAAAGTGATTTCCCTTACTGTCAATTACTGTCTTGAAACAAGTATCAGTTTGCACTATAAGGAGCCCTTGCTTTATGTAACATTTATTGTGTGTTTTAAAGAATGTGTTTTAAGCAAGTGACTACAACGTGGACTTCCTGATTTTGGTCTCCTCCTTCCCTTCCAACAGCTCTGAAGTAAACACACATCCAACAAAAGGCATCAGATTCTAAAAGCAGCAAACCACAACTGCAAATATAAGGCTTCAGATAGCTCTGAAGACAGTATGAAAATTGCAGAGTTGCCAATTAAGTAATGGCTACAGGTGCCACCAAAACAAGCTCATAAATACTGTTGCCCATAAATGGAGGCTCAGTGGGAAATGCATCTTACCATTTGGTTTTATGGCATGAAGCAAAATAATGGGCTAAGCTGTTTTCATTATTGTGTTAGCATCCACTGTGCCTAGAGCAGATGGTCTGTGCAGCAAACCTGAAACTCAGCAGTAAGGGACTTGCATTGAAAAATTTCCAAACTGTTTTACTATCTCTGCATTTTCAGCGCTGATAAGAAACAAGATAAAGTCCTACCTCTCTATAGGACTGTTATGAGAATTGACATTAATTTCAAAGCTGAAGGGGAAATGAGAAAACCAGGTGTTTGGGGGAAACTTGGACATTGTGTTTTCTGGGAAGTCCCTTCCAAATATTCATGCAGGAAAGTTTCAGAACTTGAAGAATGTATTTCAGATGTTTTAATCCCTCTCTGTCCTATTGCGATGAACCAATAGAAAGCAGGTCTCCGAAATGGAATAAACACCTAATGAATTCAAAGAGAGGACTGGAATTCAAAGAGAGGACTGCCTGCTGTTCCTGGGTTAGCATAGTACCCAAACCAGCAGGGCTGGGAAAATGCAGTGCAGAAAGTTTAAAAATCCTCCAGATGAAGAAGTTCAAATAAACAGCTCATTAATTTTATGCATTCACTCACTTCCTCGTTTTTTGTTTTATCCACTGGAGGTTTGGGTGCTTTGATCTTTTCCTCCACACTTCCAACAGAAGCAGCTTGGATCCCTGGCTCAGATGCCGTAGCCAGGCTGCCCGGCTCCGGGGTGAGGCTCTGTCCTGCCACGCAGCCAAGAGCTGGAAGACTTCCCTGCATGATGAACTGAACGGTGGGCTGGCTCACCGGGGCGTAGGGGGGCAGGCTGGAGGGCAGGGCTGGCGCCAGGGGGATGTTCTGACAGTACACCTGTGAGACAGACACCGCTCCGTAAACTCACGCTGACCAGACACAACAGAGCAGCATTTGCAGAGCACCTTTTATCCACCAGCAGCTACCACCAGCCCCAATACCCTTTTCACTGGTGGACAGCACAGACTGATGGCTCAGACCGAGGCTACCGAGCCGAAATTTACAGCCTGATCACAGTCAGGAAGAAGCTCACAGCTTCTCAGGCAGCACCATCTTTCTGCAAGCTACTGCTGAAAGCAGAAGCTGCATGTACAGAGCAGAATGAAAAGAGAATACATTTCTTCAACTGCAAGGAGCACCTGAGAGAGTAAATGATTGGAGGATCGCTGAGGTGTATAGGCTACATGAAATGTACCACAGGCAGAGGAAGGCACACTGCCATGAGAGGAGGGTGTTGCACAACGAGGGCACAGATGAGATGGGATGCCTTCCACGACACTTGGGTGCTGGAATAGGAACCAACCTGAGAGGAATCTAGATCAGGAAACATAGGCTCAGGAATCATATAATTGGTTGGAGGAGGCTCATTTAACTGCACCTGATTTAAGGTTTGGTTCAAGTCCTCTGCTTTCCAGGCCCCTTCTTTTGCTCGCTGAAGTTTGTAAAACGGCATCCCTAGGTATACCAAGAGAAGGAAAAGAAAACAACTTAAGAACAAAATAATCTGACAAAGATTCAAACCCAATTCTATTTTAAAAACTAAAATAAAAAGCATCTAACAACAGAACTAGCTATAAAAGGACTTTTTTAGCAGTCATTCATATTTTAAAGCTTCTGATAATAAAGAGTTTCTCGTCCCCTTGAGCAATTGCTTTCTACCAGGTTTATCTGTTGAGAGTAACCAACAAGAACAACACAGGGAACTCTGTCAACACAAATAGCACAGATTCTCAAGCCAAACTGTTTCTGGCAGCTTTAGTTTAGCAGCATTCACAGGAGTGAGCTACAGAGACTTGTCATGCTCCTTGGTTTGAGAAACATTTATAAATTCTGAAGGCAAAGCAACCATTCTGGTTAAGCGCAGGAAGGGTGGGACATGGGCTGCCAGTTCAGAGATGGGGCTGTTGCATGTGCTTCATGAGCAAACAAGCTGCCACTGGCTGAGCTGTGCTGACAGCACGTCCTCTCCAATTCATTAACACCACTCACCTCGTGATTTCAACCAGTGCAAAATGCCAGCTCTCAGGATTGCAAACCACAGCATCAAATCCCAGCTCAGATGACAGAGCTCTTACACTATAACCAGGGTTTTGGCCAGGCACCAAAACCCTAAGCCTTATAGAGCCTGTTTCAACAGCTGTTTGTTTTCCAAAAGAGACTTACTTGGAGCTTTTCCAGCAGACAACGTGCCGCTTTCCTCCTCCTGAAGATTCCAGGTAACTCTTTTCACTGGTGCTTTTGATTTGAAGGCAGGACCCTGAGGTGCCACTTCCAGTTCAGGCTTTGTGAAATTACTTGTATTTTCATTTGAGACAAGGCACTCCTCCTTAACCTCCCTCACGCAATCCGTGACTTTGCTTTTGGATGAGCTTTGAATTGGTGCAGTCTCAGCTGGAACGTGCATGATAACTTCCTTCTTTGGGGGTTGTTCCATCAGAGATGGACATAATGCAGTATTTTCTATTTTAACTGTAATCTCTAGGTTTGTATTGCTACAGCTACTGAGCACTGCTGTATCAGTACTATTCATTAAGTCTGTTTCAGCAAAAGAATCCACATCGCCAATTGGGACACAGAAGTTTGTGATCCCTGGCACGGGGAATGCAGTTTCATTGCTCGCTTCCTGACAAATGGGCTCTATCTTTATAGTTTCTTGGACCTCTCTCAGCTGAGCTGGGGTCTCAGTCTGTATTTCCTCAAGTTTGACATTTGGTTGGATGGTTATGGAAAGTCCTTCTAGTACTAGCTCCTCTTTCGGCTCTTGTTTCAGAGAATGGGGCTCCTCCAGACACCTGGTCACATTTTCAGCTGGAGGCTTTTGATCCTTTTCTGGTGCAGGAGGAAGCAAGGTCTCTTTTGATCTGTGTTTCCTTTCTTTGGAACGTGATCGGGATCGCAGTCTTTTTTCCTTTGATTTGCTGCTTTTGTGCTCCCGAGATCGAGATGCAGACCGAGACCGAGATCTCCACTTTCTCCTCTCCCGAGATCTGGATCTCGATCTCTTTCTGTCCCTTGACTTCAAACCACTTTCTTTATCATACCTCTCGTAGCTTTTGTCCCTCCTGTGCTTCCGCCTTTTAGTCCTCTCAGTGCTGTTCGACCGGGAGCGGTCCCTCCGCCTTGACCTTGAGCGAGACCGTCTTTTCTTTTTCCTATTCTCATGAAAATCAGAAGTACTTCCAGGACTACCCGAACGTGACCTAGATTTCCTTCTGTCCCTAGACCAAGAAGCCTTTGCCTTTTTATCCTTGGTTTTATCCTTTGTTTTCTTCTTTTTAGATCGTTCGTGACTGCTAGACCGGTCAGTAGAAGACCTCCTGCTCTTGGATTTTAGCGTACGTGTTCTGCTGTGCTCTTCCCCACCTGACCAAGAGGTAGATCTGGAGCTTCGGTCCCTTGAGTGTGCTCTCTCTCTTGACCCTGAACGTGATCTCTTATGCTCTTTGACAAGTGCTTTTTTCCTTTTCACCTTCTTCTTGCTTCGGGAGCTGGAGTTGGAACGGGATCTGGAACGTGATCGCCTCTCTGCTTGTTCTACCTTCTGGACTTTCTGCTGCCCATCGCTCTTTGAGGGACTATCTGGTTCTATTTTCACATTAGTACTAGGTCTAATCAATTCCTCAGCATTAAAGAACACATTAGGTCCTTCTCTGTTTTCCTCCTTTGAACACTTTGTATTAGAAATTTCCTTAACAGCAGATGAAGTGCAAGGACTGCTTAGGACGTCTTCCTCGTCCACATTGTCTTGTTCCTCTGTATCAGAGATCTGTTCTACAATCCTGCTGGCTGCTGCCACGTCATCACGAGACTCTGTGTTACCAGATGGCACATCTGAGTCAGTCCCAGATCCAAAGACATTTTCTAACCTGTAAGGGGTGAAACGACGGACAGTTTGAAATGTTTGAACTTTTGGATTTTCAATGGAAATAGTCCTGGTGATATTAGTTAGTGGGATCCCTGAGCCAAGCCTTTCAGGACTGCTGTTTGCTGAACTCGAGTCTGATCCTGTTGGCTCAAAGGGATCATAGATTTCACTTTTGACCTGCTTTTTCTTTACTGAGAAAAGAGGTGAAGGACTCTCCTTCTGCTGCACTTCATCGTCCACAGGGCGGAAGGTATTACAAAATCCAGGGTTAGACAGCCTGCTGGGATGTCCTGTGTTCCCGGGAATATTGATTTTAAAACTCTCAAAAGAGCCTGGGCCTTTGCCCCTCGAGGTACCCAGCAGCGATGCACCGCTAGAGCCGCCGGCATGGCTGGAGAAAGACGCCCCGCTTGGACACGTCTGTTGCTGTGGCTCCTTGGAATTTGACTTCTGACTTTCCACCCTGCTACCCTTTCCTGGCTGATTAGTGCTCTCTTTGCCAGTCAGCTGGGTTATACAGGAGCTGGGGATATTACAGCTTTGGCTTCCTGCAGGTTCCGCCTCCACTTGCTTGCTGCTGGTTTCTTTTTTAATCTTTGGTATCCTGGGAAGCTCAAAGATGTCAATTCTCTGTGAAGGTGGCTTTACTGGCTGCCTCACAGCCACAGCTTTTGAGCCAGAATTCAAGTTACAGCCCAGAGGCTTTGAAGATGAACCAGTGGGTACAAAGTTTTTAGGTTTTCCATTAAATCTGGGTATCTCGTCTAACTTCGAGCCATGGCTGCTCAAAGTTGCTGTATTCTGAGTCTGGACAGACCTGGGTGTCATTGAATATTCTGATTTTACAGTTGCCTTTCCCAGTGCAGTCTGTGCAGGGCCTGCTGCAGACCCACAGCTCCTGCTCAGTGAGGGCACAGGTGATGAGAACAAGGGTCTGGAGCGAGTGCTCAGCCCCGAGGAGATGGAAGGTCCGGCCATGGAGCTGCTTGCTGTGGTCCCTGAGAGCGCTGTACTTGGCTGGGTGCTATGCCCTGAACCATCNGCTCCTGCTCAGTGAGGGCGCAGGCGACGAGAACAAGGGTCTGGAGCGAGTGCTCAGCCCCGAGGAGATGGAAGGTCCGGCCATGGAGCTGCTTGCTGTGGTCCCTGAGAGCGCTGTACTTGGCTGGGTGCTATGCCCTGAACCATCCTCCACTCTCGAGTCACTTGCTGATCTTCTGTGAAACGGAGCTACGGCACAGACAGACAATTCAGTTTTTCAGGACATATCCGGACATTTTCTACCAATAGCAACAGGAGTACTAAGCTAATTATTTTAAGTTCCACTGTGGTTTGCAGACATGCTACACAGTAATGAGGAAGTCCAATAGTTCTTTTGGTCAGATACTCACAGTTTCGTGCCAGACAACCACACCTTTGAGGTAAACAGCAATGTTCAGGAAATGAATGAGTCTGTTCTGTAGCTATCACCTGATTAGTGCTTACTATTGTAGTTGCTGATTGACAGAAATGACTATAACAGAGGATGTTAGAGGAACTTATTTTAAGAATAAAGCTCTAAGTTTCAATTTGAACAGATTCTTTTCTAGTAATGCCATGCCAAGGGAAGACACAGCTGGAGATAATAGCACATATTTAGAGTTCTACTTTTGCAAAGAAATTGCTTGCTAAGGTCCTTAACCCTGCTCTTCAAACTGAAGTACAGATCACAGGCACAGCAGCAATGCACGACACATGCCAGAGAAACTGGGTACTAAGATAAGCCTGGTCTATCCAGTCCTACATTTTTTACAACAAAGCAAAGCATGAAAACACTGCAGTTCCTTTGAAGGAATAAAACTATGTATTAAAACTAAAATCCCCCAGTAACATCTCAGGTCTGTATTTAAACACAGACGAGCAACACTACTTCAGAACACCCATCTTACCAAACAGATTACTGCTGGCAGGTACTGAATCTATCCTACATATTCCAATGCTCAGTAAGAGTATCCCTGAGCTTAAAGCTGTAGGATCAGGGCAGATATGGATGAAACAAGGAGGCAAACAGCACTGTGAGGTGCCAAGTCCTTACCTTCCTTCTTGGCTGTCAGTGAGCCATCCCTGTTGATGACCACATCTGAGCTGCTCATCATGAGAAGGCTCTGTCCAGACAGGATACTCCCCAACAGGTCAGGCACAGGAGCAGCTTCTGCTTCTTGATCAGGACTCAAGGCAGGCACACTGCTTCTGCATGTTTCAGAGGGGGTACATTTCTATAATTCTTACAGCACTTGTTCTATAGACACACACATTACATTCAAAAGAAACCAAAGTCAAGGGCATAAACAGAGGTCAGCCAGGGAAGTTCACTTGTAGTTTTGGCTTCACTAGTGTCACACAGTCCCCATCTTTCTCTGACAAACAAAAGGTGAAGCTTTTACTGACTTCCCACAGGAAAAACACAAGATAAGAAAGTAATCATATCTGAGACTTTTGGTTAGCAAATGCTGGTGCTCACTGTGTTGTATATGAAGATTAACTTTCCAGTGCATTTAAAAAGCACTTTTGGAGGATAAACCACTTCAGAGATGTTTCTATGCTAGCTGCCTCTCTTGCTCCCACTAAATCACAAACACAAATGTATTCCTCAGGCCTACACTTCTACCTAAAAAAAAATGACAGAGCTTGAGCCAGTGTTTAACCACAAGCTGCCACTGGTAGGGGTAGCTAAGGGCACGGCATAGAGAAATGACACTGAAAACCAACTGCAACGCTCTCACACATGGGACAACACAAACACTCCCCTTTTTGCTTTGCTCAATCTTATGAAGATGGTTTAAGTTCTCAGTTCTTGAAATATAGACTGATAAGGTATTTCTGGTGTTGGGCATTTTAGGGTTTTTTTTTTTCTTTCTTTGCTTTTGTGTTGATGGGATCTAGGAGGTTGTTTTGTTTGAGTTTGCTAAAAAACAAACTTCCAAAGGGACCCAGCTCTTTGAGGGAGCTGATTTCATTTCTGTATGACAACAAAGCAAACTTTATTCACATAATGTACACTAAAACACCTGCAATAGCATACAACAGAGAGATAAAATAGGAACACTAAAGGAATGAGCTGCTAAGGCCAGATCAGGAAACTCTGTGTAGCCCAGGCCAACGGAGCCTTTCGAAGTGCTGAGTATCAGCTAAACAGTTCTATCTTCTAACCAATATGCTACTCAAACAACCCTGAGGACATGGAAAGCTTCCTGAAAGGCTCCCTTCAGGACTGAAATGAGAAAGGTAGACAAATAATGCAAGTTATCATAGAAATAGACTCCCTTAATCCTGGGAAACCAACCTTCACCATAAGTCAGATGCATTAGAGGACATGCATCTGATGTCCTCTAAGGTGGTTCATACCTTAAACCACCTAAGCTGAGCTCACTTCATTTCTCTTCAGCTCCCTCAGCCTTGCAGTTTTCTGTGACTGTTGGTACCTGCCTCAGTGACTTTCCTCATCCCTTTTCTTCTCATCATGCTCCTGATTCCCTGTGTCCTACCCCCAATATTCCCTAAAAATTCACTGTGGCTGCCAGTGGGGGGCAGCCAGGGCTCCCTGGCCTTGGCAGGCTTGCAACACACAGACAGCAAAGCTACTGTCAAACTGCAGGATCAAACAAACCTTCCCTTAAATTTTCTGAGCTTCAACAAACAGCAGCAGACTGGGTGAGGTGGGTACAGCCCTCACCTCCTCAGGATGTGCAAGGAGATTCCTCAGCCCTCTTGAAACAGCAAGTGGTTTTTTAAAGGTTAATGAGACTGGGATTTAAAACATACTAATGGTATTACTAAATAGTCACAAAACAGATTAATAGAGTCAGATGAGGGTGGAAATACCAATTTTGAATTTCAATGGAAATGTTAAAGGTATGATCAAAGAGTGTATGTGTTCAACATGAAAATGAATTCTTGCACAAATTGATGTGGTTATTTATCTACACTTGTGCAGGCATGCACACATGCACTTTTTAGAAGGTAGGGTAAGAAAAGGGATAAAACAAGGATGATCACCAGGTTTACTCTTTTGTTAGGGTCATTAGACAACTAAGAATAATAAAGTAACAATGGACTTTTACCTGGGAAGTCCCACAGAAATGGGTCTAGCTACAGGACGGTGAGACCTCAGTGCTGACTGGGAGAGAACTCTCCTTTTGGCACTCACTGGCGAATCTGGATTTGCTGGAACCTCTTCATTACTGTCATAAAACATACACACACATGAACCCTGAAATTGTCTGAAATGTTTTTCACATCAAAGAGATGATACTGCTATGACAGATATGGCTAGAGAGCATTGTATGTCTCATTATGATATATTAAAAAATATTTTCTTTTACAAAAGGACCAAGAAGAAGTATTCAGTGGAAAACTAGCAGATATCACTAGATAGTGATAGCTATTCACCAACAATAATTTCAGATGCCCCCTCCACAAAAATTCAAAGTTTATGAGTGACATGAACTATGGCATTTTAAGATTTCTCCTGAATTTGAAGCCCCAGTAAAATGAAGATAAGGAGAAACGTGGAAGATTCCAGAGGTCCATTTAATTTTGTGTTTCTGTATACCAAATATGTCAGCTGTCGTTACTTAAAATAAATGAATAAAAAGCAACGGATTAGGACCAGACTCCTTCAGATTCTAATTTTTTAAGAGCCCCACAGATCTTACTGGAAATTTTCAGGAGGGTGATTATTTCAGAAAAGCATTTTAGAGGAGGCTGATTCCTTCTAAGTGTAGCAACTCAGCCCAGAAGGAAAGAAAGAGCAGGCCATTATATGTTATCATGGGTTGTGTACCACAGCTGCCTTCAGTATGAGATTCACCCTCTGCCTGGAGCGGCACGTACAAACAACCCAACACCTGTTAAATTATCAGGTCCCTGATCACAATCCAGAGGTCTCTCACCTTTCATAAGGATCCAACTCATATGGATCTCCAAACACAGAGAGAGAAGCTGCACCAATATCTGCTCTCATCAGCCCAAGTGAGGGCTCTGTTGGTTTGTACATGGAAGGCAGTGAGGCCCCACGCACGGGCTTACTGAGGCCAAGGGTTCTTGCAATACGGGACCGAGTGGTAACCTCATTTTTCCCCTGCACAGACAAAGAGACTGGGTTATTTGTATGTTAGGGCAGGTAAATTTGTGTTTGAAGCCCAAAATTCTTCACTTAGGCTGTGTACAGTCATCAGGTTACTACCATCAGCAGCACAAGTGGTGTCTATGTTTCTTTAAAGCATTTATGAAACTTGTAACTATTGCCTATATGTCACCCCAACAGAGACTGCATGTATCAGATACAAGTGACCAGATAAATTAGGCTTCTAAAAATCTTTAATAATGTCAATTCAAAACTGTTGGTTCCTTATTAAATGCTGGAGTTCTGGCTCCAAGACGTAGACTCTAGATAAAGTTGCTGACAAAAAGAAATAAGCTGGTGCAGAGTATTCTGCTGAGCAATTTATGAGAGAACACTACCTTCAACTGAAAGGAATTTTGAGAGCTCTAACAGCTGATAAGCTGGGTTTGCAACAACACAGCCACAAACACAGCCTATTAAAAAGAATTGGTGCTGGCAATTTTAAATGAGCTTGCATCAGTACCAAGTAAACACTACAGCTGAATGGCAAGGCAGGACACAAAGCCTGCAGGACATGCTTTACAATCTGATCCCTACTGTCCAGGTAACAAGGTTTGTCAGCAAAGCCAGCAAGCCTGTCTGGAAGTTGCAATTCACTTCCACATACAGCATCTTTCTGGAGAACACTGAACACATCTTGAACAGACTCCCACTAGAAAGAAAGGTGCCCGCTATGATTGTAAGGTAGCATTTCTTCTAAGGTGACATTTCTTCCAAGTGAATCCCATGTTGCAGAAAATGGCAGATACTGACAGGCAGAAACTCACTCACATGTGATCTTACTCTTGTCTTTTTCCCCCTTCTCTTCTTTGTCAGACGCTTGCGTCTCTTCAGCTGTGCCCCTGAACTCTTCTTCCCAGCAGCAGATTTTGTCTGAGTTCTTTTTTTGCCTCCTACTTTCTTCCGCCTTCCTGATGGGACAAAACCCAATCATCTGGCTAAGTGCTGGCACTGTATTTTACATTGTACTCCCCTTTTCATCCCCCCCATGACACACAAAGCAGCTCAAAGAGACACACAGCGTGCCACCAACAGCACAGCAGGAAAAGCGATATCATTAGGATTCATTTAAAAACAACCTTCACGACACTTCTGGGCAGAGGGGGCAGAGGGAAAGAAGAAAATGCACGTGGGATAGCTCCATAGCAGGAGTGGCAGCACACAGCTGATGTAGGGCATTTTGCAGGATTCAGGCCCCCTAGGGTGCCTGATGTCCTTACCAGTTTTCCGCTTCTGCCGGGCAGGAGCGCGTGGTGCCAGAGGACGCTGGTAGACGGCCGTGTTCAGGCCTGCTACAACTGCCTCGATTGTTTCATCCAGAAGGGAGGACATGAGGTACCCTGGCACGTGCTGCACGGAGGGTTAGAAGTTACACAAGTTACCTAAAGCTCAGCAACATTTACTTCAAAAAGAATTTGATAAAAAATGGATTTTGAGATTCAAATAAGGAAAGCTCTCACATCACCAAGCTGCCAGTTAAGCAATTATGTCACTTTTTAATCTACTGACTGGCATATTAAGGACCTTGTTCTCCAGCCCCCTTCAGAGTTACATGCAGGCTCCCAGCTTCTCACTGTGCTTGGAGGACAACAGCTCACAGTCCCTCCACCAGTGGAACTATGCTTCCGACAACTCAAGGTATGAGCCAAAATAAGATGCACTTTTGTTCAGGGACAAAGGCAATAAATAACAGTGCCTTTCTAGGTATGGCTTGTAATCATCCCTGCACTTTTTTAAGTGGAGCTAGGAGTAGCTTCTTGAATGGGAAGCGGTGCATTCCCAGGATTACACTACCATGAAATAGTGAAGTCCCCAGGCACCACCCCCCTCACTCACAGGAGCTGACTCCACACTATTTCTAAAACAGCAAGTAGAGAAAGAAAGAAAAATAACAACAGTTACCTTGCAGAATTCTTCACTTCAAACAACACTTCCCTCTATTTTTTTCCACATATAGCCCTGGCTACTCAGTTGGAATTGCTTAACAACAATGCACTGAATAATCTATGAACTTTTCCTACTTCATTAATTCTTCTAAAATTAAAATTGAAACATCTGGGTTTGGAGACAGTGGGGTTTGGCAGTCAAATAAGATCGTCTCCATTATGGAGGACATAATGAATTTAACAACTGCTAAAGCATTCTTTCAGGGAAATCCTTAAATCAAGGGGAAATGTGATAAATACTTAAGGTGAGCTGGATCTTCGTTCATGGCAGTTACCTCAAACTACACTTAATACACTAAGAGAGGGACCCTGTGTATTTGGGATACTCCCCTGCACAGATTCTCTAGTACTGTTCATGTGTTTGAACTCATGTGGCCACATTATTGAGGACATTAACATCTGGTTTTTTCCTCTTCCAACAAGAGACTGATTTTCACAAACACAAATCTTAAAAATATGAAATTTTTCTCTTCAATTGGGCTGAAGGCAGTCAACACATTCCACTGCCATGGGCAAGGAGGTAGGAGGACAAAAGAAAATAAACAACTGTCAAAGAAACATGCTAAAAAAATGGAAGTGGTGCACAAACTTCTTATTAATAGCCACTAGGAATAAAAACACAATTTTGCTCACACCAGGGGTGATAAAAATGCAGGTTAAGAGAGGAAGTTGCCGCAGCATTTCAAAACAGAGCATCTTGGTCATGCGCTGTACATCTCAGATTAAAAGACCACAGTGTGCTACAGAGAGCCAACACAGACAGCTGAGCTACAGAATCGGGGATTTATTTGAGTAACTGCTGCGCAGGGCTCTGCAGAGGCTCCCCAGACCCCCGTGGGTACCCGGATCTGCTGCGCCGTCGTGATGCGGTTCCTGTTCACCGTGGCCCGGACGCGCTCGCTCTGCCGAGTCCTGGCTATGGCTCGGGTGCGGACGTGCGGGCGGAGCCGACTGGTGGTGGGGACAACATCGGCCATGAGGGCAGCCACCTCCTCCTCGCTGACATGATCTGCATCTTGAACCAGAACAGGCTGAGGTTACTTGTCTTACTACAGGTGAAATCATTTAAAGAATTTCAGACAAAAAAAAAAATTAAAAATCAGCATTCCCTTTCTTAAACCAGTCACCTCCGAAGGCAGCCACTACCCTCTGGAAAGGAAATGGCACAGACACCACTGCTTCAGACTGTTCACACTGTAACACTTTACTAGGTAACAGAAATTGCTGCTGCCTTGGCAATTTGAGGTCAGGATGCTAATTAATTCTTTCCAGTTGTCATGGGCTGCAGTGCAAAATGTAACCAAAAACTGTGTATTCCATCACCACCTGTTGTAACTGGGCTGGGGGGTGGTGTGATCTTCTGTCAATGGGCCAGCTGATAAGAAATCAGTGAGAGCAGTTTCTCTATCTCTTCCAGACTCATCCTCCCTCCAAGGAGAGATCTTCTGCTAATGGGCCATTGAGTCTCACCAATAAAATTACATCATTCCATTGGGAAATGCTCCATCCAGGGGGAGGAGCCAAGCATCCCTACCTGGATAAAAACCTGAGATTTGGGACACCAGAGCAGCCTTTTCCACCAGATTCTCAGAGAAACACCAGGCTCATCTGTCTCCTTCAGACCTTCAGTGGAGGGCTGCACCTTTCTACAGGATCACTGCTTCAATAGAGCCACATCTGCCACTCCAGGAGGGCTGCAGCCACCATTTAATGGGACTGCCACCAACCCCCTGACCCACAGGGTGTCAGGCTGTATTGTGACTCTGTCAGTGGGCTTGTTTTTTTGTTTTGTTTTTTTTTAATATTGCATGCTTGTTTTATTTTAGTTCTCCTAATAAAGAACTGTTATTCCTGTTCCCATATCTTTGCCTGAGAGCACCCTTAAATCCAAAATTATAATAATTCGGAGGGAGGGGGTTTACATTCTCCATTCCAAGGGAGGCTCCTGCCTTCCTTAGCAGACACCTGTCATTAAACCACGACACCAATGTAACACTGTGGTGCTGGGATTGCCTTGGAAAAGTTAAGGGATGCTTATAACAAACAGCTCCACAGGTTGTAACTGCAGATGAAAATCTTCATAAACAAGATCCTCTCATCAGTCAACAGTTCAAGTCTAATCTTAAGGTTCAAGAGAGAATGCTGATCAAAACACTCACTTAAAACAGATAAAACTAGGAGGTTAAACATGTCTTCAAAACACCACATGATTCACATTCTCTAACTTAGAGAAAAGTATTTACTTTGGCTAGCACGAAACCCTCACCTGCAGCACCATTGGCACCCATGGGGGCACAGGCAGGGCAGAACCATTCATCCACAGGGACTTCACTCAGAGGAGGATTAAGGCATTCCATGTGATACCTTGAGGGGAAGAAAAAAGAAAATCAAACAATTTGCTCCTTACCAAGGGAAGACAGCATTTTACCTCTCTCCAATGCGACATTTTCTTAACCCTGAAACTATGGTTTATGCATCTGCTTCTTCCAATCTGCAGAAAAACGATGCTACCTGATAGTTACACAAGGGTCTTCAGTTCTAGATAGTAATTCATCATTTTAGGCTCAAAAAATCTCAGAAAACTGAGCATTTTCCCCTCACTGTGTGGTGAATCACTTGCCATTTGAACCCGAGCTGCAAGAAATGTGCAGAGCCAAAACTGATGGTGGCAAGGAAAGTACAAGGTGCTGGGGAGACAGGAATCAGAAAACAACATCAGCTTCCTGAGAACCAAGCCAGGATCAACAGTACTTGTACTTATGAGCATTTGAAGCAAGCTATTCTACATTCTTCTAGAGTTAATCTCAGCCACGGAGAGCTAGTAAAGACTGCAAGTTCTTCGTTCAGGAAGTGCTAACTCTAGAAATCAAGCAAATATAAAGAACTTACTTTAGAAAAGAAGATAAAAATCAAACAACTGTATCAAACTAGAAATAACAATATATTTTAAAAAATATAGTAACTATTGGGACATCACAAAGTAAAATCTGAAGCAATAGCCTGAGCTGAGACAGGCTTATGGAAATTCAAAAAGAACTTGAGAGGCTTCAGGTAACATCTATGAAATGCTGTTTTGGCTTAATATTTTAAACTCAAGTGTTCTGATGATACTCTTAACAATCTTTAGAGTGTTCCTGACTTTGTCTTTTTCCCAGAAGGTGAATCAGTGTATCAGTGTGTATGGACACAGAACACAACGATAAAACTAGACTTACCAGATGTCAAGTTAGCTTACTAGAAGTCATTTTTGAAAGATTATTTTACATACTCATTACTAGTATCTCTCTGTTCAGTGGGTAACTTTTGATATCTTCAAATTGACAATGCTCGAAGACTGACTAAGCAGCCCAAGGGCTTCAAATTCTAGCAGAAAACTGTAGGGCCAAGTTCAAGTATATTCATGATTCTGCTTAAACATTCATTTTATTAATCAAAGAGGGGGCAGAGACAGCAGTAAGCAAGAGTAAGAGAATCATTTAAGAGCTGTGGCTGTAAAGAAAATCCTCAACACTTCACAAAACCATGAATCTTAAGCACAGTGCTAATGCCCAGTCACTTGGGACACGTCATGCACCTCCTCCTCAAGGAGACATAAAAGATGTAAGGTTCTACCCTTCACACACCCAAATGTTGCATGGATGAGCACAAATACCTTCATCATCTGAAGGCATGGTCATCTGTTTCAGTGGCCTGCAGCCTTGATGTGTGCAGGACTCTCCACACATATGTTGCTAAATGACCAGAAGAGGATCCATCATATCATGGAGATGGATGTCTGCACTCTAACACATGGACACATGGCTGGCCACATGATGAGCCTGAAGAAAGCAGCAAGGGGTAGCCTGCAAACCAGCCAGTGCCTGTAGACCAAACTCTGGCCATGTGCAATCATGCAGGGGCTCCATTCATTTCAGCCTCTTACCCTGCATCACAGCCGTCGCAGAGCAGCAGGCGATCCTCACGGTCACTTCTGCCACACACCTCACAGAAGGTTGGGTCATCCTCTCCATCAGTACCCTGAGTTTTCGTGTTCTCCACAGGAATCTAAACAAGACAGGGATTCACAGCTTATGTGAACATGGCACTTTTCAAAATCCATCATCACACTAACGGTAATACCCAAAATGCAGCAATATCTGGAAGTGAAGGAACCAAAATGGCTCTTAGGCACCAGAACCTTCACTTAGCTCATTCAGCACACCTAGGGCATGATCAAAGGCCTGACAACATCTACTTAACCTGTCTACTGTCAGGCACCAATGACCACAGAAAACTGCATTTTAAGAATAGGCAAAACAAAAATCCACAAGGAAGATCAAAAGTAGTCAAACAAACAAAAAGATGCCAAAAACAAGACTAAAGAAGAGAGTAAACTTTGCTGCCTCCTGTATTACTCCAATGTTAACTCTCATTTCCGTTAAAATGCAAACAATAATAAACCATGAAAACAAAGCATCAAACCCCTAAATGTCCCCTGGAAACCAACACCTTCCTGATACCAGTTAAGAGCAATGACAACTCTTCAATGTTCTTTGGTGAGCAACTACCAGCACACTCCACCAGTGCCTTTCAGGGCTCTCCTGCTGCCTTGTGCCTCTCTGCCCCTTACAAACCCAACTGCTACACAGCATTCCTAGGAAGAGATCATGGATAATCTAGATTATTCCTATTCATCCTATAACAGCACCTGAAGAATGCAGGGCACATTCCACATGTGGACAGGCTTATCCATGCAGAACAGTTTTCAGTCAAATGGCCATTATACAAAACAGGCAGTTACAAAAAAAAACCTTTTTCTGCCTCCACAAATGATGCCACAACACAATATTGCAGGAAGTAAGGTTAAGGAGGAAAAAAATTGCCACAGCTCCTTAAAAGGCAAACTCAAAATAGGAAAGAAATAATTCATTCCGATAGCAAGTACTACATAAACACCCTAGAAGTGTAAACTTCTGAATAACAACTTTGTGCCAAATGGCCTGGTTGTTTGCTACAGTACAAGGCTTACCTTTTTTAAGATTTTACCACCAAAACGTGCCCGAATGTTAATGTAACTAAAGAGGATTCGATCCACTGGACAGGAGTTTGCATTCTAGGGAAAAATAAAAATCCCAATACAGTTAATAAGTGCATCACTTTATTCAATTTCTTAAAAGAAATCTTAAATTATTAATGTAATAAGCATTAAATTAATATGGTAGTCATTTTAACAGCTATTGATCTTGATATTTTAAGTACTTAAAATTGACTTACGTGGCTTACAAAAAAACCTGTTCTATCAGAGAAAACATGCATTTTGAGAGAAGCATTTGTTTTACTGAAGCAATTATTATTCAATTGCCAAAGCAACATCAAAGCTCTTCCAAACATTGCCTTGAAATAGTGCTCAAGTTTTAAGGCATTTACTTTCCTTTGGACAAATGAGCAATTAGAAATGGTTGACAAATATATTCAGTAAGAGCGATTTATCTGCTTTCTAAAAAATTTCATCACCACTGCTACTGCTGCATGTACTCTAAGTTTTGTTGTAATTCTCACCCTGGATTATGACTATGGGAGCTACACAGGTGGTAAGGAACTCTGACTGAAAACTGAATTCAGAGCCTTCTGCTGATTGTCAGTATTCTTCTCCATCTTTTCTATGCTTGGATGTTCAGGGTTGCAACAGATCCCAATCCAATGGTCACAATACAGAATTCAAGAAAAGATAAAAACAGACATCCAGAGAAATATATGTATATATCCAAGCACAGAGAAAAATTAGTATCTCAGCTCAAAAAACCGAAATAACTGTAGATGTCTACAAACATGCTTGTGACCTTACAGCTTGCAGAGAGCAGAACAAATCAGGATGGGTACAAGAAAAACAGATCCAAACTTCAAACATGAATCCTGCCAGACAGAGCAGTAACCCAAGTCTGCTTAAAAAAGCAAGTATCAATATTAGAGTGTTTTGTTCTCATTACAGCCCAACAGCATGATCACAGGGGATAGAGCAGAGCACACCAGAAGGCCACAGGACATCACAGACAAAACAGCTCACCTTAGACCACTCCACGATGCAGTCCAAGCAGAAGTAATGGGAGCAGTTCTCAGGAGTCCCAACAGCCTGATCCCTAAATGTGTTGAGGCAAATGGGGCAGTTTTCACCATCCTCATCAGAGGAGACGCTCACTCCATTCAAGTGTGGCTCTGTTTTCAAAGAATCAGTCATTCCTTCCACAGTGGCCTCACTTTCTTCCTCCTCTTCATCATCATCTTCGCAATCTTAAGAAATGAGAGATAAAAACCATCTTGTGTGTGCTGCAGGGCTTCAGCAACGAGGGCAGACAGGGTGGGCAGGACAGGGTTCCAGTTCACAGAAAATTCCAAGTAAGCTTATTTTATGAGGCTGCAGGGGTCAAGCACAGCCTCCTCAGTTCAAGGCAATAATTTTTGCTGTTTTCTTGATTCCTAAATCCCTTCAACTAAAAAGCAATGGATTACTCTGGTGAAAAATAAAGCCTGATAACATGAGTAGTCTTGCAAGAGATTAAAAGCATAGACACCAGAAAAGCAAAATACTATTCTCGACAAGACAATTAAAATATGTCAGGCTACCACTGAACAATGAAGTTAAAAAAAATAAAGTTATAATAAAGTTACCACATACCCAACTTCTGTTTTTTTTTAAGAGACATTCCAGAGGAAAAGAAGCAGCGACTGCAGAAGAGTAGATGAAAGATTTCACCAGTAAAATATGATTTTGAGAGCCAAGAGATCTAAGTGCCTTAGAGACCGCTTAAAGAAGCTTGGATTTGAGTAAAATTAAACACTCAGCACACATTGTTGGAAGGTATTTTTATTTTTAGTACAAAATATAAAGAAATGTTAGTCTTTCCCTAAACCCTGTGAATTAAGCTGATATTTTCAAGAAGCAACAAAAAGTGCCTAAAACCCCACACTTTGAGGGGGGACTGGGGGTAGTTGTTGCTGGGCTGCTAATTTTTTTTAATTTTTTTTTTTAAGAGAAGGGGGCTCTTGTCTTTTCTACTGAATTCTCCTATCTGGACATAACAGAGAATACTCTGAATGATGGATTAATAAAGCTTCTTGGAACCAGGTATCAATTTTTTAGGCTACGTTCAAATCAGTCGAACTAATAACTTGGAAAACTGTGCTCTTGCCTTCTCAACAATCTTGAAGATCTGATAAAATCTATTTTTGCCTATCCAAATATTAATTTGAGCAAAGCAGTTTCAGAAGAATGTGTATCTCCAGAGTATGTTTTCAGTAAAATTAACAATTTCAAATAACATCCACTCTCCTTTTTCTAAGAAAAATCAGTCAAGTCTTCTTCCATTCTCCCCAGGTGTTACAGCAATAATAATTTATTTCCAGAATTCCCCATCACAACGTTCACTTTAGAGCCCCATGCCAAAGCAAACTAATAGACATACTTTTCACAAGTGAAAAAATAGCACAAGCCATTGCTGCAACTTTGACTTTATTTCCTCCTCATGCTGTGGCATAGTTCACTCCTGCTGACTGCAACTCCACTGCTTTGATTAGCAGATAGTCTTCAAACATGCAAATGCTTGAAAAGCTTAGAAATTGAGGACTATTGTTTGCTTAAAACTGTAGGATTTTGACATTGGCCTGACAACACCAGCATCTGTGTATTTACATTTCATTGTTAGTTTTTCTGGAGGAACAGCTTTCATCTTGCTCTTCCCCAGTTATTAAAAAATGCTTGTTAAGGCACGTGAACAGACCTTACCTTCTAATTCTTCATCTTCACTTTCTTCCTTGTCCTCCTCACCTCCCTCTCCCTCAGTGTCATTATCTTCCTCTTCACTACCAGTATCATCTTCTGAATCCCAGCTATTTCCACCATTGCTTTCTTAAAAAGAGAAAAGAAGCGTAGAGGAAATACCTATTTGATGCAGACAGACAGGCAGAACAGGTACCAGAGCCCCTAACCAGGCCACTATGGATGAAATGAACTCCCAGATTTCTGCAGTGGTATCAAAGCTGCCCATCTGGAGAAACTCCAGGGAAGCAGTCTGATACACCCAAGCTATGAAGCGAAGCAAAACAAAGAAACTGTCAGGGGAAAGGTGACAAATGGTCACAAATGTCCCTTTTCCAGCCGTTTGAGGGTAAATCAGGAGGCGCTGCAGGCTCGAAGCAGGAAGGTGCAGGTGCAGGTGGCCGCACTCACCGGTCTCGCTGAGCAGCGCCAGACACTGCCGCCTGCCCTTGGCCAGGGCCGCGTTCCTGTTGATCAGCTCGTCCTGGCTGTCCTCATCCATGGCGGGACATGGGCAGCCGGCGGGGCGCACACGGCGGGCAGGCAGCACAGCACCACAGCAGCAGGGCAGCCAGCAGGCCGGCACACGGCATCCGGGGGGACCTGAGTGGGACAAGGGACATTGCTCTCCTCCGCCACTGAGCAGCTCTGCCAGGCTCAGCTCGCAGGCGGCCACAGCCATTGCTCCGGGAGGTTTCACAGCCCTGCTGAGCTGGATGGAACCAGCTGCTCGTGAAAATCTGTGCAGGTGAGAGATTCAGCTTTATCTTGGGCTCCTGGATGACAGCAGAACGAACAACCAGAACTCCCCACTGAAAACAGCAATACAAAACCTACAGACACTAAAACCATCCCATGGACCAGCAATTCACTGCAAAACTGAAGGGACCAGAGGCCCTTTGAACAAAGCAGAACAAGATAACAATGTGTGTTTGAAATCAAAATACTCCATCTTGCCTGACTGAAAAGAAGAATAAAGATTATGTAGTTTATGGTCTTTATATTAAAAAAAAGGCCTTTGCACAGCTCTGTCATGAAATAGAGAAGTTGAAGACCCCACCAACCATTATTCCATGGAAAAGATAAGACCTGATTTAGTGCATATTAATGCAATCACGTTAATTGCTGTGCATCAGCACAGACTGGCAGTAAAACTGACAGATACTGGGAGACATTGCATGATCCAAATTCATAATGACAATTAAATCAGAGCTTTTAACACATAATGCTACAAAGCATTAAAGCAGACAGACCCCTGGCAAGCTTCTATAAGCAAGTCATGAAAATATATAATTAACAGACACTTAAAGCTAGATGTCATATCTCAATATGGAAAAAAAAGGATTCTTTTATAAGAGTGGTAAAGAAGTTTCAATCAGGTGCTCTTCTCCCACTCTCTCTGCTCCTCATTACCTATCCTGCATATTAAGAGATTTTTTGGAACAAAACACTGCTTTATGCAATTGCTCTTGATCCGTACCTTTGCTTGCACACTCCCTCTTTAAACCACGTAGCACAGCTCTGCACAAGAGAGTCTTAAAAATGTAGGTTCTACTAAACTAGACCAAATTACAAATGGAGTCTTCAGTGCTCAGGGGAAAAAAAAAACTGACAACAAAATAAACAGAAAGAAGATTGAGCTTCAAAACAACTAAGTTCTTGTAAAGATTCCTCCTACCTTCAGTAAGAATCTTGCCTAAAGAGGGTTTGACATTTTTAGCTAAATTCGTGGCTGTTAACAGGAGAGTTTAAAAAACTATTTTAAAGCAATTTATGTTGGCTGAAAATACACAGACTCATCAAAAGCCAGTTACTCCATCCTGCACCTTAAAAAATATGAAGAAACACCTGGAATTTTTCATGTTTCAGCAGTGCATACGTATGAATTATTCAAACTGAAAGTCAATTACATAATATCCTCCCAAAAGCTCAGTTAGCTACAGCAATGCAAAATTTGTGGTGATGAGAGGCAGGACACACCAAGGGAAGGAGCGGCAGCAGCAGCCCCGCAGCAGGGCAGGGGCAGGCACGGGTTCCAGCCGTGTATTTGGATGCTGTGCAGAACCCGGGCACCTTGTGGGGCAGGGCGGGCTCCTGCTGACCTGTCACTGCCACACCCAGCCCGTCACGGCACTGCTGAGCCACTGAGGATAAGGGGGGCCAACCAAAGCCACGGCAAGTCAAACCCACGGATAAGCCTCCACTCCACTATGGCCATTACCTTCATTCCCCTGCTCTCCGGTCTTCCTTAAAGCAAAGCAGTAAGCACAGAGCAGAAAAGATCTTTGTTTCCAAAAGTGATTCCTGCAAGCCACCGTTCTGACCAACATACACTTAGCTACATTTCCCAACAGCATGCATTTCTTCACTGTAGTGGAATAAAACTTCTACCCGTGTTATTTTTGCCTTGCTACCCCACAGAAAGCTATCCTTTAGGCACAGAGGCAAACAAATCAACACTTGTGACTTGACAATCTAAACTGACATGTTTATGCTGCAAATGCAAGCTTGTACTTTGCTCAGAGGCAAAACTCCGAGTTAAAGAAAATCTGGTATTGCAGCAAACAATCAAGTCTTCAAATCCCGTCAGTAAAGAAAGTCTGTTTTGTGGATAGCTGGAAACTGACAAGGAGAAACCAAGCGATAAAGAGATGAAGTGAATTTGAGAATTCTAAGTACATCACAAATACTACTTTACAAACAACCTTTTCCAAACTGGGCAGCTGCTCTTAAGAAAAAACAGAGGGAAACCATAGTTGACTATACACCTACTATGAGAGGTTCCCTCTATTTTTAAAGAACAATAAGCAGCATTTCCAAGTTGTTGGGGGTTTTTTATGGGAGACGTTTCAAACAAATTGCCATTGTGAAACACAAACACATTCATGATACACTTCAGAGAGTTCACCCACCTGTACAAAAGCCCCGTTTTCTCCAGCACTTACCACATCAGAATTTTTCTAACCCCCCTGAGCCAGAACAAGCAAATACAAAATAGATGGAAAGCATTTTTACAATTATGTTAAACAAGAAGTTTGGTTAAAGAAGGGATGGCAGTTGTTCCTCCAAGGCAAACATTAAGACTGCACTCCGGTAACACAAAAGGCCAGACTGCTGAAAAGCAACCAGTTATCCCTGAAGGCTGTTTACTCAGGCAACTACAGCTGCTTTTAGTTTTCGGGGTGAGAAGGACATGCCCTCATGGCTGTACCCAACCCCTCACTGCCTGGTCACTTGGAAAAACCCCTTGGTGTGCAGTGATCCCCATAAAGCCCTTCAGCTGCAAACAGCTCTCACAAGCATCAATCCTCCCTTCTGCATCAAATAAGTGTATTCAGATGAATTTAGGATGGAACACAGATGCAGAGTTATCTGGCCAGGGATCCCTTGTGCTCAATACTACTGATGCTTATAGCAAACGCCACTTCAGTCCTTGGGCGGGTGCATCAGCCACTCACACAGCACATCTATCCAGCGTCAGGATCACAGCCTGCACACAAGGATGGCTGAAGGCAGGCACTGTCCTCCTCCTTAACATCCCCCTGGTTTCAAACTCCCACGCAGAATACCCTAAACAAACATTACACCGCAGAGACAACGAGCGCACGGCAGGTGTCCGATGGCTTCACTCACACCGGCGCTGTCGCCGCCTTAGGTTTCCTTCCCCAAGACACAGCCTCAGCAAGGCTCCGAGGGTTTGCTCGCAGCGCTGTGTCCCTAGGGCAGCACAGCCTCTGCTGCACGACAAGCTGTAAGCCCAGGCTTTGCTACAGATTACATTTTTACACAGAGATGCCTTAAGTCATTTTAACAGTACAATCAAAGAGCAATTACAAATACTTTCTTCAAGCTTTATTAGCAACAGGGCTTTCTGTTGGCTTCAACAACAGGTTAAGTGCTTCCTCCAGAGCAAGGGTTTATCAAACAAGCACTGCAGCAAACATTCAGCTTTTTGAAGTCCTTATGCATTACCACAAATCAGTATTTTAATGTACTTGGAGTATGTTCCAGCGAGAAGGCAAGCGCAGGTTTCCAGCCATGGAGAGCAGGCACAGTCTGCAAAGGACACTGGAGCTCCATCACACCTGACACAAAGCCCACAGAGCTGCCACAACAGCCAGTGCCCCTCCCAGCACCAGCCCATCTCCTCCTCCACCAACTTCTTACCTAGTTTCTATATTTTTTAGAAACAGAAGAGATACTACAGAAGGCAGTACTTTCATCTGCTTGGGTAACACTTAGGATGATTCACAGGCGAAGAAAAGTTTCTCACAGAATTTTCTCACAGGGTGGTTTTGAATGCTGATCTAATTTCATGGGCCGCTGCAGAGCCATCATGTTCTGAAGACCACTTATAACTAGATTTAAGCCTACTAAATTTTCAAACATACGGGCTTTCAGTTCTCATTGGCACATCTGCTTCATCGGGGGGAGGGGTTTTGGTTGTGTTTTCTCTTGGTTTTGGTTTTTTTTTTCCCCCCAATCAACTAAATAATTCAGTTCTCTCCGGAAAAGCAATGTCACACATGAGAAACCATTTGATTTGGTTCCAATTTCATATGTTACATTCAACAGAAAGAAAATAAGAGTTTTCAAAACCATTGTTGTATGCAGTTGGAAAAAATCCAGTTATGGTGTGACTACTACCTGCCATTACCACATTCCAAAGGTAAATTAAGACAACTCGGCAGGGAAATAATTCAGATTAACAAGACACTCCTACAGCCCAGAGTCGTGCACTGCCAATCTAGCATGCACAGCGAGCTTTAAAAAAGTACCCTCAATCTAAATTTAGATCCCTGTTTAAATTACAAAAAAAATATTAACTCTTAAATATCACTATCAGAACTGCCTATACAATAATTTAAGTGGAAGCACTGAAGAACTTAATAGATAAGTCACAGAAAATTAATTCTGGGGTAGGTAAGAAAGTGCTTATCTGCCACCCATCCCGGCCCTGCCCTACATTCAGCCACCCTGAATTCCAGGATGAAAACTGTCCACCAAAGCCTCCCCAGGAGCTGACATGGCACTCTTTGAGGAGTTTGTAATGCAAACAAAGCAACACACAGGCTTTGCAAAAGCACTTTGAAAGTACAGCATCTTATCCAGAGGAGCAGCTAAGCATTTTGTACCTCTGTATCCAAAGCAGCAGCCAAGCTCTATGGAATTCCCACCCTCCAATTCCTTGCAGCCACTGGCTCTTCTTCCAGCTATGAATTAACTACTCTCTAACTCGGCACATCTTCCTCTTTTTAACAGGCTCCTTTTCTTAGGAAGAGTCACCCTTACTGCCCAGTTCCCTCTCAGCATGAGTCTTTCACACCAGTCCCGTTGAAAAAGCTGAAAAGCTACAGCTTCCCCTGCTGTTTATGGGCATGAGCGTAGGAAAAGAAGAAATAAAAAAAAACACAACAAAACCCAACAAACCCAAACAAACAAGAAAACCCAAACAAAAAAGGCTCACACGCTTTTACATTCTGTGCACAGCCCTACCGAGGAAGGCCCACCGACCTACAGGAAAGGAAATAACACAACAGACACCCCTGAAACACGCCAGCAACACACTACGTGCCAACAACCTGCAGGAAAAACAGTAAATGGAACTACAAAAATCCCACCCGCCCCACTGTCACCCAGGCTGGGGCGGCCAAGGGAAGGCACCAGGGACACAACTTAGAACCTCTCCGTCATCGCAGGACCCTCAAGGCAAAGGTTTAAAGCGTAAACACGGCCTTGTAATAAGCTAATGCACGATTACAAAAAAAAAAAAAAAAAAAAAAAAAAAAAAACCA
>VYXF01003617.1:867680-890980 GCA_013397295.1 Polioptila caerulea
AGGGTCTCGGTAAAGTTAAGCTTATAAGTCCCATTTACCCTCCTGTTCTGCAGGCGGGCCCCGCCGCCCCCCGTCACCCTCCAGGAGCAGGTGAGCCACTGACTAACGCACATTGTGCTCTCGGCGACTCCACTGTGCGTGTGACAGCGGCTAACCTGCTCCTCGGACATCACTGTGCGGCCGCCTCGCCTCCCCGGACCCGCGCCTCGAAGCCTCGACGCCCTCCTGCCCTGTCGGCCAGCCAGGTGAGGGGCTCCGGCGTGCCAAGGAGTCTGCTCCCCCATCCGTCGCCACTGTCCTGCCCCGAGCGGTTCCCCATCCTCGGCTCTGCGGACCCCCGATGCGCTGCCGGGAGTGCCCCAGGATCGGCCGCACTTGCAGGGGGGAGCGCGAAAAGATGGAACACTTCCTGCGGCGGGGCTCGGTGTGTCCGGCGGGAGCGGAGATGGAGGGAACGGGCCGTGTCGGCATGTGGGTGCGAATAGTTGGTGGTAAAGTTGTTCAGGAGGGATGGCGTGCCCCCCTCTCTGTTCTCTTGCTCCTCTCCAAAGTAAATACATGCTAGCGGACTCCGTACCAAGTAAGAGGCGCATCGTCCGGCTGGTGACGTCTTGATACCCGGTCAGTGACTAACTGAACTGCTATTGCCAAGGGTGTGTTAGTAGAAGAAACTCTGCCTAGTATTGCCCTGGATGAGTCACGTTTAAAGAGAGACTCTCTAGTCTGTTAAAGGAAAAGCAGAAACGAGCCTCACTTTCCTTTTTGGTTGCTGTTTTTTTTTTTCCCATACCATCTCTCACCTTTGCTCGCTGTTTTCTTCATCTTGTGCCAGGGCTCTATTGGCGCCCCGGCCCTGGCTGGGCATTTTCAGAGCTGCCTTGCCTGGTGTGCTGTGATGTCACGCAGGGGACTCTGACTTCATGGCCCCGAGGAACAGGAAGGCAAGCCAGGCAGGGACTTTTCCAGCCACCCAGGGTGGCTGTCACTAAAAACGGAGGAAGTGACGAAGCAGATGGCTTCTCCCACAAAGTTACCTCTTGTGATTTTTCGGCTGGTGAAGAAGCTGGGTAGTTGAAAAGTATATTTTTTGAAGAGCAGCATAGCTTCCTTGTCAGCTGAAGTTCCTCATAACCAGCTAGGATTCACCACAGCTGCTGAGGTTCCCTGAAAGGACTCAGGTATTCCCCCAACTCCTGGGGATGCTCTCATGTAGCCCTGGGCTATTGTAAAGGCTTGATCTGAAGGAATTGGCAGTGCTCTGGTCAACAAGTAGTTAATTGCACGGAAGGCACAGCAAGGTCCTCTGTTGGCAAAGTGTCTCTCTGAGAAGTTTTGCGTGTCCCTATCTCTCCTTCATGGTCTTGTCATTTCTGCCTCTGGGTCCCAGAAGAACATCTGCTCTTCACAAGAAAACTCAGCTCCCTGTGTGCTCTGTGTTTCCATAGTGCTCAAACACCCTGGGAAGATGGGAAAACCAACTGAATTTACCCAAGATGCTTTCATGTTTGTTCAGAAGCCTAATGGGCCTTTTTTTCTTTATGGGAGGCAGACGAGTTTGCAGCTGTCTCAGCCCCGGGTTGCTTTTTTCTTCCCTAGCTGCACCTACAGCATCTTCCCACTGCAGGTCCCAAGCAGGCAGGAGCACAGTGTAGCCACACAGAGAAAGGGAGGGAGGGAAACCTGGTGCAAAATCCATCCTTGTGCAAGTGTGTCTGAGAGCTGGAACTGAAGGCCACAATCCCCTGCCACCCCATTGTACAGGTGACCATGCACATAACAAACCTGTGTCTGGAAATGAAGGTGTTTTGTTTCTCTTTGAATAAACAGCCCTGCGTTTGGGACTGTGCTGGCTGATGACTTAACCCCAGGAGATGCCACTGGCAGAAGCAGCTCTGCAGGCTGCCTGGCAAGACCTGTCCCAGTTCCCATGAGCAGCACTATGGTATGAATGCTTCTGACTTCCTGCTACCAGTGGAGCCATCCTGTTCAGCTCTAGTAAGCAAAAGGAAGGGGTTGAAGTGAAGTTAGTTTGGTTTTGCCTATTTTGTGTGTGTCTCCAGTAAGTGGAGGGAACATCCAGCTCAATTCCTGTTTTTTACATTCTTTTGGCATGATTCAAAACTAACCTGCTGTGCTGTCACCTGAAGTCTTCAATAAATGTGCAAAACCAGTGTTTGAGTGCTGATTACTGTAATCCAGAGCATCAGACCAGGTGAAGAGGAAAGCTGTGCCTTCTCAGTGATGTGTCTGATTACACTGCATGCCTAGTTCCTCCCATCTCTTATTTTGCCTCTGTGGCCAGTGAAGGTAGCTTGAAAAGGAGAGCAGAAGGGTGTGACATGGTTGTCCCTCAAGCAGAAAGCCCAGCATCTGCCCTTCTGTCCTGGCCTAGCTGCAGCATGCTCCTGGGCGATGAGAAAATACACCAGGGCTGCAATGCCCCTTGATTTCATGTTTTTCAGTAGGTAATAAACAGATCTGTAAGATGGTACTTAGCTTGGTTAGAAGAGTAGTTGTGTGCTTTCGCTCAGAACCGTGAGATTTTTGGTGAGAGGTAGGAGAGTGCCTTACAGGAGGGGAAGATGCTGAATTTCAGGCCTGTTGAGCTGAAGGGACTCTGTGTGTTTCTCAGAGATTTTGTTCTTGTTTCAGCTCTTCATGGAGGGAAGGGAACAGGCCTTAGCCTTCAAGCACCACACTAAGAAGTGTCTGTTGTGTTCTGTCCATAACATGTCCCGGTGTCAGGTGAGCCTCACTGAAGGAGCAAGCTGCCCTATGAGGAATAGAAGGAGTACATGAATTGTTTAAGAGGAAGTCAGTTAGTTAAATGCAAGCAGGGACTTATATAATACATCCTAAAAAAAAAAAAATATTTCTACTGGCAGGAGGTTCCGTTGGGAGAGAAACTTGCTCATCCATAAACAAGAAAATTTCCCAGCCTCCTCTAGTGCTTTATGACTTTTTTTTTTTTTTTTCCAGGGCAAGGTAGAATGCAGTCAATCTGCACTCTGAGATGGAGAAAGAAAAATCATCATAGGGGAGAGTGGACAATGCTCCCTGCATGGACACACACACCAGTTCAAACAGCTCTTCTTCATCTGCAGTGAACTGTGCTGGTAGAAGCTGTGCAGCTGGGAGGAAGCAGCAGAGCATCTGTACACCACTCGGGGAGCAAAACCAACAGGAATTTTCTCCTCCAGACATTCACACCTTTCCTTATGTAACTGGTGCTGAAGTGTGTGCTTTAAAAGCTGCTTGCCAAATCCAGGGGCTGGGAGGCAGCACAAATGCTTCTAGCACTCTAGATGAAATTGAGGGGGAAAAAAAAATCCAAACCCAAACACCCAGGAACTCGTACAAAAACGTAACTGCAACTTGGGGATGGTTCAAGTGTCTGCAGTAGTGTTGCCCTGAAAAAACTGCACTGGCCTGGGGCAGTGCTGGCAGCCAGACCACCATCTGATGAGGATGGTGAGGAGCTGAAAGTCCAGGATAGAGGGGCGGGGAGCTGGGGGCCATTTTTCTTATGCAATATTAAAAAAAACCCCTAAAAATCAGGTAGTGCAGCCAGGAAAAGGCTGCCAGGGAGGCTGGAGGTGGCTGAAATACTCTTCTGAATGGTGCCTTGTGCTGACAGAACCTGCAGGTTTATTAAAAAAAAACCCAAACAAACAAAAAAGCAGGGCTGCTCACCAGTGAAAAACACGTATATCCTTTGCTTTGTGAGTTTTGGGAGGCACTGGAGCTAGGCAGGAGAAGCATCTGAGGAGAGGGAAGCTCTGAAGTCCATTCCCGCCCACTCCAGGGAAGGAGGAAGCTGCTCACAGCGCCAGAGGGACATGGGGACACGAGTCCCTGTGCAGCCAGGCACAGCATCCTCGAGCCACCCTGCACGCTTGGATCCCTGCCTTGCCCGCCAGCCAGTTGTTCCCTCTCCAGTATGCGAAGCTTTTGGGGCTTTTTTAAGGGAGAAAACAATAATTTATTTGCTTTGTTTTAATCTTATAACAATGGGTAATGGTAATTTCTTCCTACCACTCTGTAGTGGCCTAGAAAAGGACAGCATCATCTCCACTGTAGCAAGAAGGCTTGTCCCAGGGCATAAAATTTTAATTAGGAACAATCACGCAGCCTTGAAATGGGAATTGCGAGCAGCAAAAAAAGTCAAACCATCAATAAAATATTCAATGGCAGAAATGTATTATTGACACGGACTTTAGAGCAGATAAAAGCGGGGAGGCGGGGGAGCGGGTATTGAGCCTCGCTGCGTTAAATAACAGGCGGGGACCCGTGTGCTCGCCCGGCCAGCGCGGGGCCCCCGGGCCGGCGGCAATGTGGGTCACCCACGGCCGGGGAGCTCCTGAGGTAACACACGAGTTCCATTTCCACCTCTCCCCCACGTGCACCCCAGCAGCGACAGAGGCGTTAATCAGAGTAATTTATTACCTCGCGGAACGCTGCTGGCCCAGGCAGCAGCTGGGTGATGGGCTGTAGGACACAAAATGGGGAAAGTCTGCAAAGAGCCGCAGAGTCTTGGGCTGAAAACAGCTAAGCCCCCTCGCTAACCCCATGCCTGGTTATCAGACCCCAGTGGGGAACACAGTCGAGTTACTCCGTCTCCCATGCTACAATTCCGTATCCCGCATGCCAGCCAAAAGGCATCAGCTGAACGGCCAAATCTGCTGCGATAAATGTATTTTAAATCTTTATTTTCCACACCCTCCCACACCTCCCTCCAGGAAAGCCTGGTGCTCGTTTGGCCTGTTATGACTATGACTGAATTATGACTGAACCTGCAAAATCAATAAATAATATATAATCTTACAGAGGGGAAAAAAATCCCCCACAAATACTCAAATTAATCTTCTGCCCCCATCTGGAAGTACCATAAGTGGTGACCCTTTTCTCTTTATTCCTGTTCATTTTGCAAAAGGCAAGGCTACAAATGTTGCCCACAAAACTAAAGATCCAGTTTTAAATCTGCAGAGGTCAGTTTTTTGGGATATGCAAAGGATGTCTCATAACACACTGAAACCTGACCATGTCCAAGGCAAGCAGGTTTTCTAAGCCCACTTCCCCCCTACCAAGCAGCACTGAAATGCTCTTTACAATGTCCATCACCCACTCCTTAGCAAAGCAGAATCCTTAAAAGAGTTAAAAAAAAAAGTACACGAAGCCCAAAAAGCAAACAAGCAGGGGAGAAACTAAATGCAGCTGCACGGAACAAACATGTTTTAAACTAATTTTCCTTGAGATACATGATTTAAGGAGGAGAGTGAGGAGGAGCTTAAAAAACAACCCGCCCCAAAACCCCCAAAAGCCCAAATTCAAAAAAGGCAACTTTGAAACTGCATCTCCCCACTGTGGCAGCTCTCCAGTCATAACCTAAGACACAGCAGTACCAGCGGATCTCCCAACAAAGCAAACCTTAATAATTTAATACTTGATCAGCCTACTGGGCTGTGGTGGCACCTTGAAAATCAGCTTTGAGAGGGGAAGATGTCCCCAGGGACCAGAGCCCAGCAGAAGCTCAGGAGAGATGGTGATGGACAGCAAGAGCTGACATTCCTGGCTGCTGTTATCCAAGTGCAGACAAAGGGGCTTGGAGGCAAATGGGAAATTTCCCCTTACCTGCTCCTGTCTGCAGCTGAGCACCACCCCCTTCGCCTCCTGTCCTAAAATGCTCTGAGCTGCTGCTGTGCATTATTAAAATGTTGCCATGTTTCATCCCAGAGATGGCCACATCTCACCAGAGACAAGCTGCATCCCCTGGTTGTAAAGCACTCCACGATTTTAAAAAAAAAGAGGGGGAAAAAAAAAAAGAAGAAAAGAACACTATGTGCATAAGATTCAGTCGGTTATAAAATACTCACAGCTTTAATTCAGCAAATAGAAGGAGATGGCTTGGAAATGGAAGAGGCAGCTGCGGGGTGCGCAAACCGCTCGGACGCGTCCGTCAGGCACCGAAGCAGGCACCGGCAGGGACGGCTCACCCTGGCCACAACAGCACACTCACACGCGCTTTGCTCAAATCCTTTCCCAAAGATTTATTGAAAATTGGATCTGCGGCGCACAGGATTGACATTCACACGGGGGAAGCGGGGTTTTACGGCGAGCGCTGCGCCCGAGTCACATTTTTCGCATACGACACGTTGAAAACGGGCTCGGGGATCTCCCAGACGAACTCATCCCCTCCCCAAACCACTTTGGTTTTGCAACTAAAATACAAGGCAACCCACTGGGACAGATGAACAAAATGGTAACTACTGGCCATCAAGTAAAAAAAAAAAAAAAAATATCAGGGAAATGTGACCCAGAGTATTTTGGTCCTGTTCCCCACTCACACCACCAATGGGGAAGGGCTCATTCTGCAATTTTTTACTTTAAAAAGAAGTTGAAAGATTAAATAAATTTAAGAAAAACAAGCTCCAGCTGTGTGCTTCCTTGAAGCATGGTCTGTGGCACCTTGGAAAGTGTGTTTCTCCTGCAGGTTTCTTATAATATACATAAAAAAAGAAGGGCCAGAAATTTGTCTTAAAGCTGCTTTTGGGCCTCCCCTGCTGCCAGTGAAGAGGCTGTTTGTCATGGCCCCACTTGCTGTGACGAATTGCTGTAAAATCTGTTAATTTGCTCCATCCAGGTGAGCCTCCATGCAGATCTCCACTGCAGCTTCGCTCCCCTAGTCAAAGGAACAAGGACTTTTCCAAATGCACGATGGGTCTTTTGAGGAGGCTGTGCAGAATGGGTGCACTGCTGTTTTCTGTTCAATATAGAAACTGCTTAAAAAAAAAAAAAAGTACAAGGGAGTCGCTTTCATCCTCAGGGGAAGAAGGTTGCTTTGTGTCATCAGTCTCTAGTTTTACTTTACAGTCTGTAAAAATATTCTGTCTGGCCATCCACATCCATTCACAATATAAAGCAGTAAAAAAAAATATAAAATATATATATATATATAATATGGTTTATTTATACAGTTACACTTTGAAGGCAATTGATCCTCCACTGCCAGGGCCCTTCTACCTCCAGATGCTCTGCCTCGTTGATACAACTGCAAGACAAGAGAAAAAAAACACCTGAGCAATCCCACCATGGTGGGTGAGCACTTGCACAAAAGGGAGCGGAAAACAGGATCTACGTGAGCACAAAGCCTGGACCTGGAGCTGGGAACGTGGCTGCTGCAGTGTCCTGAAGGATGGGGGTGGTTGCATTGGGCTGTGAGGAGGATGGCAGCAGGCTTTTGCTGAGGCAAAGGTGGCGTGGGTGGGAGCAGGATGCCAGGGGGGAGGCAGCATCGCTACAGCAAGTGGCTGTCCCTACCACAGCTCTCTTTTGCTGCCCCCAAAAAAGAGGATGCAAGGTGGTAAAGGAGTCACAGGAGGGAGAAAGGGTTTTGGGATGAACTGGTCACTAAGATGGAGCAAAAGTAACTCCTGTAAAAGACAGGAAACAAGTTCTCCCCATCCTAACTGAGCAAGGTCTTAACCCTGGGGGATACAGAGTGGCAGGAGAGGGGATGAGAACCATCCTCCACAGCTCCTGGCAGGGCAGGGAGCCAGGCTGCCAGCGTGTGAGCCCCTGGCAGCAGAGCAGAGACTGCTGGAGTGTGAGCTTTGCGCTTCCTAATGGCATCTATAAATAGCTCCGGCCTCCCACCACCAGCACACGCTTGCTCTCTGCAGCCCATTTTGGGCAGCAAAAGCCTCTCGCCTCTTCCCACCCATCCTCTGCAGACTGGCTCATGCTCCCAGGGCTCCACCAGGACATACGCACCCTCAGGGTTCAGGCTGGACACCAGGGGCTCCGGCAGGGTCCTGGGATGGCCGAGGAGCTGCTTGGTGCTGACCGGGGGAGGCAAGTCGGTACCGGCGGTGGGTGAAAACCCTACAGGATGGGGATAAAAACATCTGGCTCAGGCAGGGCTCGAGCCTCCCATGCTCACTGGGCACAGCCGCTGCAGTGCCGCTGGGCAGTCACGTCACCCGCTCTGGGTGCTCCAAAGGAGGAACGACCGGGTCTCTTTCCATGAGAACCCCCCCGTGCCTGTGAGGATGCAGACAAGGCCCTGGGCACCACCCTTCCCTCGCCAAACACACAAAGGTCATCTGCGGCCAGAGCGTGTCCCCACCAGCCCACAGCCCCCAGGGACTGACGCTGGCCTTCAGCCACCTGCCTTCTGCCGCAGCCACTGTGGTGACATGAGCAAGGCCGCGAAGGAAAGCTCCCTGCAGCCACCTCGGCCCCGAGAGCAGCAAGGCAGGATCGGACTCCTGGGCACGTCTACGAACAGCACCCAGGCTTCAGCGGGGAGGAGGAAGGAGCCCCAGGGGTGACAAATCTCTGAAACCCCCTGGGGCGGTGAGCGACTGCCATGTCAGCACACAAACCCCCACCTGCCTAACCTCAGTGCCCAGGGGAGAACTGGTTAGCTTTGGGGCTGACCCCTCGGAGAAGGAGGCAGGGAGCGGGCAGGGGTCCCGCGGAGCAGCCCCCGCGGCCGAGCCAGCGGCAGCGTGCTGACCTCCGTTTCTCCGGTAGGCTGGCAGCTCGCACGGGCTCGGCTCCGGCTGGGCGTCCTCCTCGGACCTGGCCTGCAGGACGGTCACCGTGGCCCCCGTCTGCTGAATAAACTGCTGCAAATTACACTGCCTCAGCTCCTTATTTAACTCCTCCAGCTCTTGGGTCTGAGCCTGCAAAACACACACCGAGGGGGGACAGGGTGAGCCACATGTTCCCCCCGCGCCCCAAAGCCCGCTGGCAATCGTCCCCTGGGGCTGCTCCGCCGCTGGGGCTCACCCTGCCGGGGCCAGCAGAGGGGACCTCAGGGGCACCGTGGCTCAGCCGCCCCTCTCCGAGGGTCTGCAGGAAGGGAGGTGCCCAGGCAGCGGGGCGAGGAAGGCGTTGATTTGGGAACAGCCCTGCTTTGCTGCATCTCCACAAGAGGGTGCGAGCAGCCACCAAACGGCGGCGGCCGCCGTGCTGAGATGCCAAATGCAAATGAGATGCTCAAGAATAGATGCTGAAAGCATGGACAGCCTGGGGAAGGCCTGGCTGGATAAAAGCTTCCTTGTTTTGCTCCACCAAAGGGGACACGGTGGGTGGAAGGTGGGAGTCATGCAGCCCCTCAACTCCTGATGCTGAGAGGCTGCAACAGGGGAGCAGGGCAGGGCATCACAGCTCATCCCCAGAGCTGCCATCTCCACACTGTGCAGCCCCCCCACCATGAGCTGGGGGGGCATCACAGCTCATCCCCAGAGCTGCCATCTCCACACTGTGCAGCCCCCCACCATGAGCCCAAGCCCTGCATGGTCAAAAGACTTCGTGCACAGGCACCATGGGGACCTGTGCTATCTCTTTTGTGACTCCTTCATCCAAGACAACATTGACCCTTGTGCCAATGCCACCAACCCCACATGTGGACCACTTGCTCCAGCACCATTGTCTGTGCTGGAGCAGGGTGATGCTGTGCTCCTGGTGCACCAGTAAGAAGGAGCATTAGCCCAGATACAGCTTGCATGGAAAGCAATGGGTGCAGGACCCTGTGCCAGTGAGGCAAGAGTGGTGGTGTCTCTGTGTCAGTGATCACTGCTGTGAGAGCCTTGCACCCAGCCCCAAGTTCACTGGGCAGGTGGAGTAACCAGCCCCACTCAACCCATTGGCCTAATGTGTCTGGAAAGCTGATCCCACGCCCTCCTGAAGGCCTTACCACCCCATGGGGTAGCTCAACCCAGTCCTATCTACCTGCAGGTTCTTTTCAGCTTCCTCCAGGGCCTTCTCCACACTGGCCAGGTTGCTCTCCAGCTGGGTGCCTTGCTTGACCTTGGCCTCCAGGTCCCTTTTCATTTTTGTGGCCATGTCCTCCAGCTCTATGGGGCTAGGCATAGAGATCTCCTTGCCCCTCTTGGCCCTCTCGGCCATCTCCCATTGGATCTCCTCCTGCAGGGCTTCAGTCCGGACACTCAGCTCAAAGATCCTCTGGGTATACTCCTCCAGGCTGGCCCGCAGGCTCCTAACCCGCTCCTGCCGCTCCCGCTCGCACTCCTTTTCCAGCCGGAGCTCACTCTGCCAAAACTCCTCCTCGCCCAGCTCCGTCTCATTCCTCCGCACCAGTTGCTCCAGATAGAGGATCTCATTCTCCTGGCCGGCAAGCCGGCTGCGCTCCCAGAGCCGTAGGTCCATTTCTAGGGTGTCCCCATGGGCCTCCAAGGAATGCAGCTGCTCCTGCTGCTGCAGCACTCTCCTAAAAAGCTCCTCCTTGGAGGGCTGGACAACACCACCACCCTCCAAGTCTAGCCCATCCCGTGCCTGGTGCCTCCATCGGCCCACCGTGAACAGGTCGCTGGAGCCTGTAGGACCCAGGTTGAAGGTCATGGATTTTTTTGGCTCCCTGGAACGGGGTCCATCCATGCTGGTGAGCCTGGGCTTGATGGGCAAGCTGGCCCGGATGAACGTCCTCTCGGGAGCCTGGGGAGCGCCCTCGGAGGAGGGCCGCTCGGCCATGCTGGGGCCCGTCCGCCGCAGGATGAACTGCACGTCGTTGGCATACTGCCCACACTTGGCCAGCGACTCCAGGGGACACTCCAGAGGCAGCAGCTGCCGCTCCTTCTCCCGCAGCTTCTGCACCAGCACATAGCGGCCCGTCTGACCTGCCGGGAGGAGGAGAGCACATCACATCGGGAAAGCAGAGGCCAGCAGGGGTGTGCTGGGGCTGCTGCCCCACAGGCAGTGCTGGTGGCATCCCCATCACCGCAGAGCAAGGCCTCCACCCACCCAAGAACTCCTCTTCCCAGGAAGAACCTGCAGTGGGGCATCCCCCCAGCAGATGGAGATGGCTCACCAATGGCCCGTGCCAGGGCGATGACCACTTCTTGGCAGGTGGTTTGCTCCGAGACTCCACACACGACCCTCTGGATCCCATCCACCCAGACCTTCAGCTCCATCCCCACGGCTGCCGGGCCTCAGGTGCCCTGGGTCATTGCAGGACAGGCTGCCTGTGGGGAGAAAAGAAACCAGGTTTCCATCCCAAGCCACGAACAAGGAATACAAGACGCTTTAAAAGCAATGTCATTAAATCATCATCCTGAGATGATCCATCTTCTAGACCAAGAAGTTGTTCGCTGCCACCCCGTGCAGAGACTGCGTTTTTGCTGATGTTATTGAACACTGACATTCATCTGCAAAGAAAATATTTTTTTCTCCTCATATCTGGACAGTGGATCCAAATCTTCCTGTGGTGGGAAATGATGGGGTTTGTGTGCCCGTGTGGTGCCCAAAAGATGCCCAGGTTATTTCTGCTGCAAGCACAGACTTTCAATGGGTTTGCTGGACTGTCACTGCAATTTCTCTGAAAATTTGACAGAATGGCTTTGAGGGATTTTCTAAACAACATTGGAAAAGGCAGACGAACTGATGGCTGCCCGCTTTTGCAACGATACAGAGGGAAGGTGCAGATAATGCACATTTTAATCTTTTCATATTTACATCCATCTCCATTTATCAGAGAGGGATTAAGAAATTAAAATAAAGCCTCTTTCTGAACAAAAGCATGACCAAAGTTACGGTTTGGGAGGGGTAGCCAGGCATAAACACCCATGACAAAGTCCATGCTCTGACCAACACTGAGGCCCAGCTCAACTCCCATCCTGTGGGTACTACTACCTAAAAACAACATCTGTTAGCCTGGGCACACCCAACTCACATCTCTTCCAGCAGCTCAACAACCGCAACTGTCATAAATTAAAAGAAATTAAGCCCAAACTGCAAAGAACTCGAATATCTGAGCTTGCAGTGTTTCAAACACTGTGCAAAGATGGAGGTATTTTCCCTGCTATAACACTGGTTTTGACAGTATCTGTCTTGTCTGAAAGCCCTGGATGGAATAACATTCAGGAAATTTTCAGGCTGTCCATCCAGCGGGTCACAAACTGCTTTCCCAGCCTCACCTGGCTGGTTGCAGCCCTCCCTCTGCTCCAATTATCCCAAGTTCACAGCTATGCTGTGAGAAAGCTTGACCTTAGGTTAAACTCCACTTCTTCATTACTTTTTGTTGCCTACTTGAGTAATCAAAGGGAGGGCTGGAAGGGTCCTGTCTCCCATGATGAGAAATTTTAATCACGGTGTGAGAAAGACAAGGAGAAACCAGGAAAGACGCGGCTTGGTGAGGACGTTGTGCGCAGGTGCCGGGTCCTGTTGGTGCCACCTCCAAAACACGGGCACGGAGCAGCCGTCACAAATACCTCAGCACTGAGCTCATGTTTACCTTGGCTGAGCGACCGGGGAAAACCGTGGGGCTGAAGGACACCTTGGGTTCGGCCCACCTCCCTGTAAGCCCCTAAACCACTAAAATTGGCAAGATATAAATTTAAAGCTGCGTTTTGGCACCACTCCCCAGTCCTGTGTATTCAAGGCTGCAACTGTGTCCCCCGGCATGGAGCAAAGTCCAGGTGCCACTGCAGCACCACCCAAATCACCCTGAAACCACTGCTGTTCACCACCCCCCAACCTCCCCCTCAGCAGCACCCTAACACCAAAGCTGGAGTGCAACACATCCCAAAGAGCGCTCCCTATCCCCCCCTCCTCCCTGGCCAGAGACCAAGCCGGTCTCAAATCCGGCTTCTTGTGCCACGACCCAGTAAGGGGGCCGGGAGCTTAAGAACAAACAAGAAAAATAACCCAGCTTGTGGAGTCACACCAAGCGGTCTCACCTCGCTGGCAAAATCCAGTGGGTGCCGAGCGCTGCGGAGCAGGATGGCTGCTGGCACTCGGGTCCCGGGCACCTGTCCGGGTTCAAACCAGGCACCAACCAGCCCCCGGCCCCGCCTGGGCCCGCCTTCTGGGCAATCATTCACCAGCAGCCCAGCGTGCGGCACACCGCCGCCAAAAGGCTGGGAGAGGCAGCCAGCTGTGCTCCTCACGCAAGAGAAACCCCCAAAAAAGCAGCCAGGGCACAATCCCCACCACATTCTGCAGCACCCCATAATCCAATGGATTTTATTGCTGCCTCAAGTTCTTGCAAGCGCAGAGGGTCCTTGCTGTAATCTCTGGGGGTTTGGGGAGCTGTCTCCAGCTTGCTGCCAGATACAGGATGTTATCTGTCCCCTTGGGGAGGGCTGAGGGCTGCTCTCTTCTCTGCCTGCCTTCCCCCTGCCTTCTGGGGAGGATCAGCTCCCACTCAAAACCAGTCTGGCTGCCCCTCTTCCCACAAATCCCTGGCCTCACGAGGGAGCTGACAGGAGGAAGGCTTATCCTCATCTGAGGGGACCTGCAATGCTCCCCAAAGCCCTCAGTTCCTGCCTGGGAGGGACAAGGCAGGCTGCACTCAGCACCTCACCCCCAATACTCCACCATGATAGCATTACCCTAGTTAAAAAAAAATAAATCCAAAACCACCATAAAACCCTCTCAGGCAATAAACCTAAAAACATTCACCTTGCCCCAAGCATCACCTTTGCTGTAACCCACTCAGTTCTTTACCATCACCCAAAACCACAGCAGCTGGGGGTGAGTCTCATTGCTCCACTTGCAATTACACCCCCCCTCTTAATAAGTTTCTCTGCCAGCCCCCTGCATTAATAGTGGGTGCCTTTGTTACACCACCTGGTAGGAGAAATAATGAGCTTTTTTTGGGGCAAGAATTACTTTTCTTGGGGAAGAGCAGCTTTCAGAAGGCAGGTTTCCAGCTCCCTCTATTTGTATTTGCTCCAGGAGGTCACTTTGATCATGAACCAGAAGTGCAGGCGGCTGCCAGGCCCTGCCCCAAAACAGCACCAGGGAAACCAGCAGGTGGCTGTGGGTGCCAGGACACATGGTGGCTGCTCCCAAAGGCCACTCATTTTATTCTTACCCCTCCCCACTATGGATTTCTAAATAATTTTTATTGGAAGCAGAATAACAAAATGACTAATTTTCTGTTCCCTTTCCCCATGTGATGGGTCCTAAAATTGAGGGTAGGGATGATTCATACCATGACTTCAACAGATTTCCTAACTGAAAGTCAGAATTTCAAATGCTGACACTAAAAAAAAAAATATTTTTTTTTAAATTAAAAACCTCAGATTTTGCAGCTTCATTTTGGTTCCTGGTGCTGCTGTCTCCCAGTCTCCCTGAAACTGGCAGGCTAAAGGAAGTGGAGATGAAGAAGTATTTCTGCACGTGCAGGAGGATGCACATCTTGCTCCTGCAAACTGCCATCCTGATGGCTGCTGTGATTCTCAAGGGTTTGGTGACCTCCCCTGGACCTGAAATAACAGAAAATTGGCCAATCACCCTCCTCACAGAAGTGAGGACCACTCCTAATTTGTAGGGCCACCTTTCACATCCCCTATGGGGTCTCTCAGAAGCTGAGAGAGCACCTTCCAGCCACGGACTGCAAGCACTTTGCAATAATCTTTCTGCTATATTTTGCCACACAAAGAATAATAATTTAAAAAATAAATTAAAAAAAATCAAAATCTGTTTCAGAAAAAAACAGCCATTTTGCATCCAACAGCAAGGCCTGTTGCAACTCAAACACTAAAGCACCCCAAACACCTCTACCACAGCTCCTAAAAAGAACCATCTGGGACCTGCATAAAGATTTTGGGATGGGCAACCTGCCAGCACTGAGGTTTCACCCATTTTTGCAGGTTCACTCACCTCCCTCACTGTGTCCAGCCCCTGGCAGAGAGCTGGGTACAGGGCCAGGTGGCAGGAGAGCAGAGCCATAGGGAAGGCTTCCAAGAAAGCCTAATTAAAAGTGAAAGGAATCCAGAAGACCAGCCTTTTGTGTCAGGGTTTGGGCTGTGGGTAGGGTCAGAAAGACTCATAATTAATAAACTGCATTAGTACTTGAGAGCAGGCTGTGATGAGCCTGCCATCCATGAAGTACCAAGGTGTCCAGAGGGACCAGCAGCTCTGCATCCCTTTGCATGCAGTCCAGGAAAATGCAGGGACACTCTCAATGGTTTTATTTCTACTTTGAACCTGACCCTCTGGCTCCTCTGCCCCCCAGTGCCAGGGGGATGCTGATCCCAGCCGTGTGCAGACACACCAATAAAAATCCCCAACCCAAAATATGAGTAAGCAGCAAGGGGAGGGGAGGGGTGGCCCTGTGCTGCCATGCTCCATGCTGGGGCGCTGGCAGGCTGGCTGTGACTCACTGCCCTGGATCAACTGCTGCAGTGACACATCCAGCAGCTATTTAATACTTCCTCAAGTCTCTCCCTGCTCTAAGCACCGGGCCCAGCTTTGCACCAAAGGGGAGAGATGGCACTTGCCCACCTGCTGAAACCCCGGGTGGAGCAGAAGCCTCTCTGTTACTCTGGTGACCAACACAGAGAAGATCCATAAATAACCGAAGCCTCCTGACAACACCTGCAGCAGGTTGGAGGGGATGGAGCATGGTCCAGGTTTCTCTCCAGACCATGAACTGTGTCCTCCTGCCTTGGGACCCTTTTCTGGCGTGACATCACCTGCCCTTGGCCAAGCTGTTTCAGGGACTGAGCTGTCCTGTTGGGCTTTCCATGCCAGGTCCATCCCAGGACAGAAGGCAATGCCGTGCTCAGGGCTGACTGCTGGCTGGTCCAACGCTGAGCACAGATCAGCTATGGCAAGGTTTGATGCCGTGGCACATCCCAGGCTGGCAGTTCCCTTGCTGGGCAGAGATGACCATCCACATCTCTGAACACGCTGTCCATGCAGCAGAGTCTGGCAACCACCCACGGTCACTGCCATCGCAGCCAGGAGCACCAGGCAAAGTCCCAGGCACTCGGTGCATGACCTTTCCACCATTCCAGCTTGTCCTGAGGATGCTGGCCCCAGGATCCTGAAGAAACACATCCCCTGGCCTGTGCAAGGCAGCCAAGAGGGTCACCTACCAAAGACGGCAGTGTCCCGTCCTTCAGCGCGGGGTGTGGGTGGGACAGAGCACACAGCTCCAAACTGGAGCAGCAAATGGGCTCCTTCATCCCGGCACAAAGCACTGGCAGGGGTTAAACAAGCTCAAGAGGTGACAAACGAGTCCTACCAGAGTGGTCACAGCCCAGAGAGACAGCTCTTCATCCTTCCACCGTCACAGGGAGGGTGTGCAAGTGCTTCTCACCCCCCAGGCCTAAGGAAGCCACCAGCTCTTACGCAAGGCAGCCACAAGTACCCAGGAGCAAGGAAGCAGCAGGCATGGGGCTCTAATTCACACCCAAGCAGCTTATTTTGGGGTGGCCATAATAGCACCATATCCTCAGTTCACCCATCATCCCCCATCCAGCTCCCTACTCTGACATGTTGTGCCTGACAGAAAGCCCTAAAAATTGGCAAATTACCAAAATCAGCAATTTAACCGGAAGGTGCACTTTTATCAGAGATGTGTGGATGGACCTGAGCCCAAAATACCCTCAAGGGTCTGCTGCCTTTCAACAGCAAGCAGCTTCTGCTGGGGGCATTCTACAGTGCATAATGCGCTCTTGGCATCAGCAAAAGTTACATCCGTGTTTCAAGGGCTTTTTGCACTAAAGGAGATCAAAGGAAAACTATGTCTTGTGGCATTTGCATGCTCAAGAGCTAAAGCACGACTTGAGCCAGAAATCACAGACCACCTCCAAAATCCTCTGGCAATTCATGGGGGCAAATGTCCCACACAAGGATATTGCAATCTTGCAGGAACTGCCCAAAGAGACAGATTTCTGGAGAGCCATAAGCACCACACCAGCAACCCCCCATTAAGAGAAAAATAAAGGCTTAGAGATTTTCTGCTCCACTTCCTCCCAAAAATTACAGACCCATGCTAACACGCCTGGGGAGGCTGGCCAATGTTGAGCAGGGCAGGACGAGTCAGAGACAAATCCTGCCCAGGGCTGTGATGCAGAATGGGGACAGTGCTCAGGGTGATGGCCTTCGGCAGGGATTTAGGGGAGGGAGGCTCACATCATGACTGCTGTCAAAGACACTCACTCCATGCCACCCCCACCTGCCAGGATTTCTGGCTTTTAACCCAAGTGTTTGGGTCTGCTACAGCATCAGAGACACATAGAAACAGGAGAAACAGAAACAGTGCTGTGAAGAAGATGGGAAACCTTTTCTCCCGCTTAGACAAGATTAAGATTTGTGGCCACGGCAGGTCAGCATTGAAAGTCATAAAGAAAACATCAAGAATCACAGCCAGTGACATTTTGAGGATGATTACTAGTCAGTCCACCCCACAGATGAGCCACCAGCCAAAAGCTCATTATAAATTAAAAGCAGCAAAAACACCCCTCCACCTACTGCACACACTCACATTACAGCGTTTCAGCCTGGAAGCGGAAGGATCATCTTGCACACTGCCACGCATCGTGTTTCTCCCTTGCAGCACTAATGGCTACTGTCCATGGGGGGAGAGATGGCAGGGCTGGCTGGCAAAGTCTGCCCTAAACACGAAGGTTTGCAAGGGAACCATTAGCAGCACCTGCTATTCCTGTAACCACTACCATCGCCCCCAGTCCCACATGTGAAGAGTGACTTCATGAAAGCAGCTGGAAGTAAACCTGTGGTTTCTCCCCGAGGGGAAGAAGCAAAATTAGCAACAGTGTGTAGATTAGAGGGGAAAGAGGAAAGGCTTTTTCACTGCCATGCTCTATTTTTCTTGTGCAATTGAGTGCACCCTGACGCCATGCCCAGGATGGACCTAGCTTTGCCCCCAGTACAGGGGCAAGACTAGATCTAGGTATCTTGGGGCTCTAGGCTGCTCTAGATTAGGTTCACCATCTTTAGGGGATGACTCACAATCCTTGCCAAAAGGCAAGCTCTGAGGGGTATTTGCCAAAGCATCCACACAAACACAACCGAGGCACTCATATGCCAGCAGGTCCAGAATCTCTGCTCCGTCCATCTTCCACAGCAGCCAGTCATCAGCGAAAGCACAACGCAATTTGTGAACATTCCCCTGTCATTACAGGCCATTCCCCAAGTCAGAACACAGCTTGTATTTCTCACCAGGCAGAACACAGGAGGAATCTTGAGAGGCAAGAGCCTGCTCAAGCCTTGGAAACACTCCTCCCCAGCCACAGAAGAGAACTTCCATTCCCGCCACCTTCAAGGGCGAGGTCAAAACCAGGAGAACCCAACCAATGGTGTCTCTCTCCCAATGCCTCCAGAGAGCCAGAAAGGACCCTCCAAGCACAGCTTCCTTGAGACGCTCACCTAGTCCAGCCCAGAGGATGAGATGAGCCTTGACCACCTATCATGCAAGCAGAGACATACACTCTCTCTGTCTTCTTTCAAATTAATCAAGAATTTCATCCCCACAGGATTACAGGAAAATTCAGGCTCTGAAGTTGCCCTGCAAGTAGGACCAGGGACATAAAAAAGCCAAATGACCTACAAATATTGTCCCTCCAACCTCCTTTAGAAGTGCTGGTGTCAGCCTTCAGCAATCCTCTTTCCATTCCAATTCTCCTCCTGCAGGAGAAGGTAATTAAGAAATTAGCAAATGCACAACCAGGGATAAACCGTCCCGATTTTATTCTCCATTTTCAGAATAACTTGCAGTTTCCTACCCTGCTTCAGGAAAGCAGTCACATATCAAGGACACACTGTTGGGTGTCCAGAGGAGAGGATGCACAGATGAACATGCAGGTGCATGCTGTCATGGATATTTATTTATAACTTTGTAGGATTAGAAAGGATTGTAATGACCCTTTGCAGAGAACTGAATAGGCTCCTTTCCCTCACATGCTCAGACACAAAGACAGATAAACAAGAGACTCAGAATGAATCCTGGCTGAAATCTTTGATAAGACCCTTGGGTATTTTAGAAGTCTCTGCTTTCACACTACCTGGCATGACTAATTAGGTGGAGGTGCTATCAATCACTGCCTGAACCCACCCAGAGACAATAAACTCTTTAAAGCAATAAAATCATGGCATATCTCTGGAGAGGCAAGTGCATCTGGGACATCCATCCCGGGGTACAAATCACAGTCCTACAACAAGTGATGGAAATCATGGCTGCATGACCTACTCCAATGCCCCACACTGCTTTGCTGGACTTTGGGCTGAAGGGGTTTTGGTGCCAGCAAAGGGCTCCATCTCCTGCTCTGAACATGGGCCCAGCACTTAATGATACTTGAGGGACCAAAATGGGATGGGAACGTGTGCTGGGGACTGGGCCAGCACTCCTGCCTGCACAGAGAGGGAGGATCAATAAAAATACATTGTTTCTGCTGAAGCATTTAGGTGCTAAGTCCTCATGCAGCTAATGCTCACATGGGGTCGGCTTTGGGGAAATACATACTTTGGAACTTCCCAGCCCAACTTCTTTATACACCCAGCAGGTCATTAAAAAGCCAAATGCATTCAAAGAGGACAGTATCAAGTCCAATGTCTCAGCCTAGGCAATCCTCAAACTGCATTAAGGCACTCCAGCAAATACTTGAGAAGGGGTTTTGAGGGACAGCTAGTCCTCAGCATGCAGCATCTCAAAGATTCGGAGCCATGTTTCTAGCACCTCCACTCTGGGGTCCCAATGATTCTTCCCTGCCAGAGTAGGGGAGCAAATGTCCTTTTCCAACATATGATGCTGAGTTTGCAAGATTTTTAGAAGATTAAAAAGAGCAATAGAAAAGGTCTTTAAAAAACCCCAACAAAAACACTCAAACAACTACAGGGATCCTTTCTGCACAAACACCTACGCAGACACAGCTTTTTCCCCCACTGATGGTGGACAAGTGGAAGTACCCTGGATCACCTATGATGAGCTACAACCTTGTGCCCAGGCTGGGTTAGCCCTGGGAAAGTCTCACAGAGCCACTCCTTAGGGATGGGACACTGAGGACTTGACAAGCTGCCCTGAGAAAGTCCCATCCCAGAGGAATCAGGGCAGGGAGAAGAGGAAGGAGAGATGAGCTCACAGCAAGCCTGGGAAACACCTAACTTTCTACAGGCACAAACCATCAAGAAAAGACCTGGGCACACTGCTCAAGAGGCCAGGGAGACCACAAGCTTCATTCTGACAATGAAGCTGTTCTCAGAGAAGAGTGTGTGCGTGTTTGTGTTGCAGGAACCAGCCAGCACCGATCACAACACGCAAAGAGGTCCACCCAGCCTCCCCACCACAAGTATGTTTGGCTCCTAGCAGAAAGGAGTGCTGACACCTCCGAACATTGCCAGAACTTGGAAAAGAAAATAAAACTGGCAAGTGAAAACAGCAACCACAAAGCCTCCAAAGAAACCAACACAACCCATCTTTATTCTTATCTAGAGATGCCTATGGTGTTTATCCAACCTGCTGCACACCACCAGCTGCCTCAGGCAAGCATTCAGAGGCAGAGACCAGCTCCCTGCTGCACACTCACATTTCCTGGGGAAAGCAATGTTCACAGCAGGAATCATTAAACCAGCATGAACCCCACGAGTGCTCTCCCTGTCAGACAGCTTCACAACACCACCTGGGTTCTAATGGTTTACCTGGGTTGGAAGGAATAACAGGGGGCAAAGGGGAGGCTGCCACTCACTGGGCTTCTCTGCCAACACAACTACTCTCCTGCAGGATGCTCCAAGTGCCTCCAAAGTCCCCCTGTGCTCAGGAGCCCAATGCTAGGTCTAACACCACAGAGGACACCCACGGGAGGCTCTGAACTCCCAAGGGCTGTTGGGAGTGCTGTGACATTCCACTGTCATGCAGGAGGCACCTGAGGGGACACAGGGAGGGCTGAGCAGGTTCTGTGTGCTGTAGCAGGGTTAGGAAGTAGCAGCAAAAGGAGCCTCCATGGCTCAACTGTCCTGAAGTTTCCACCTGTGTGTTTGGTTAAGAAGTGTTTCAGGTTATTTCCCTCCTTGCCCTCTCCCCCTTTTTAAAATCTTTTTAAAGCAGCAAGTTATTCTAGATGACTAGCCTGGGGCAGCAGGAAGCACCCCAAACCTCAAGAGACTGCTGACTCCAGCCCACAAAAAGCCAGATAATCAACTGTTTTTAGGAGCTCCTGAACTTGGGATTTGAAAAATGGGAGGACATAAAAATGTTAACAATTCTTTACAACAGGATTCTGTTAAAAACCTTCAGTGGAGCCACACTTAAGCTATAATTTGAATACACAGGTTTACAAGGGCATAGACAAGTTGGGACAGATGGAAGAACATCCTTTAAAAAGATGCTCTTGAAAACAATGCATACACACAGAGCTGACACTTAAAGTGTCCCTCACGTCTTTATTTAAACTTGGGCACAGAGCAACCCATTGTCAAACAGCACCTGGACTTCTCCCCAGCTCACCACAGCACCCAACCTCGCATGACTCCAAAAATTACTCTGCTCTGAAGCCTTGGCACACACATCACTGCCTCCCAGCCAGGAAGGATTAACTCTTTGTCAGGAATTGATCCCAAAGCATTCCCTCCCCAGCACATGTAGAAACAACAGAACGTGGGCATAGGTCAATTCTGAGCCAGCACTGGAGGTTTTTCCTATAGAAGATGACATGAACAAGACAGGACAGAGAGATGCTGAAAAATATGGAAGGGATGGACTCGTGTGGACCATGCAGGTGCACTCAAGCAGTATCTCCCTGCAGCATGTGGCAACAGTGAAGGCAACCAGAGACACATCTCCACTGTGGAGGTGGACAACACACACGTTGCCAGATTATTGCTCAGGTCTGCCTCTTTAAGACCTGGGTATAACTAATTTCCATATCCCTCTCACACTCATTTGCAAAGAGTTTTATATTTTAGAGCAACTGGCATGCCCTTGCTAGGAAATAGTGCAGGACCCGCCGTGCTCAATGCTGTGAGAGCTGGGCATCCACAGGTGCTGCGAGCAGCACTCCCTGGCCTCACAACTTGGTGCGACATGGTGGGAGAAAGGCTTCAGGAAGATGTGTGCACTTGTGGCAGCTTCTAAATTTTCGTGCCATTTCTTTCAAGAGGGCATGGGGAAGCCAGCAGAGATATGCCGAGAGGGAGCCCAGGCGCCGTGCTAAGGCTCCCCCAGCAGATAACTGGGATGTGGGAGGATTCCTGGCATTCCAACGGCACCAACAGAAGGTAAGAACATCCCCCCTTCCCTTCCCCACAGCCCCTTCCTGAGAAGACACCACCGGCACTGCCTGATAAGGAAAACAAGCAGCGTTCGGAAAACGCTTCCCACTCCTACCCACTGCAGATACAGCATGTGCTCATGGTTTGCGCTCTTCTCCATAGGGAGAGCTGCAATTCCTGCCTCACGGGGAGTGCAGCTCCCCACAGAGCCGCCCCTCGAGGTGAGCTGACAGGTGTGTGTGCAGCACCGCTGCCCCGCTCCGGCGGGCGCCAGGGCCCCACCATTTCCCAGCGGAGCGCTGGCATTCCTGCTCCCACACGCTGCCGGGGCCCGGTGCCCGCCTGGCAAGTCCCGGCAGAGCGCGGGGCCCGGGCCCGAGCGCTCCGGCATCCCGGGGAGCTGGCCCCGAGCGCTCCGGCATCCCGGGGAGCTGGCCCCGAGCGCCCCGGCGTCCCGGGGAGCTGGCCCCGAGCGCTCCGGCATCCCGGAGAGCTGGCCCCGGCGCACGGCGAGGAGCAGCCAAAGCCCCCGTCTCGCCGCTTTCGACTAATTCTCACCCGTTTCCGCCTAATTTCTCCTGAAATCAGCCATCCCAAGGGGAGTGCCATGGGCTGTGCCTGAGGCAGCCACTCGGAGCGAGAGGTGCACGGCTGTGACCCTTTCTTCTGTACAATACCCTGGAACCCACGTTTGGGTTTTTAACCCGCAATTACAAAGTGCTGTTGCAGGGCAGGGAAAAGAAAACAGGAGAGGAGTTTGGTGTCCCGTCCCTCCGCTCCTCCTCCCCGCAGCAGGCCACAAGTGGAGTTACGAAACAACCTGCCAACCTGCCGGCAGAGTTCACGGAAGGCATCAGAAGTATGCGGCCGGGAGCCTGGCTCTTATCGAGGAATTTAACCCCTCTCCTCGGGGAGACGGAGACGTCTCTGAAGGGAGAAAGGACGGGCGGTTTTGCCCCACGGATGCGAAGGGAGGAGGCTCCTGGCACGGGCAGCTGCGACCCCCACGCCGCCTCGGCTCCTCCGCTGGGGGCTCTGGACAGCGTTTACGGCGCCGGAGGGGCCGCGGGGCTGCTCCTGCCAGCGGGGCCGGGGCGCACCGTGAGGGCGGCCGGAGCTGCTGGGAGTGCCTCGGGCAGGTGGGAGGCAAAGCCACCCGCTGCTCGACCGACCGGGACGCGACCGGGGCGGCACCGGGGCTCGGCAGCGCCGAACGCCGCTCCCAGCCACCCCAGCCCGGGCTCTCCCTACGGGATCCGGGGTTACTGCGGCGCCCTGCCCCACGCCAGCTGCTCGCCGCCCCTGCCCCACTTGGCAGC
>VYXF01003617.1:891157-953908 GCA_013397295.1 Polioptila caerulea
CCCCCGCCAGGTGAGCCCCGCCCCACACACGGAACTCCCCCGCAGCACCTCGGCTCTTTAAAAAAAAGTCTGAAATTCTCCTTATTAAAAAAAAACCCAAAGGCTTAAATTCTTCTTTTAAAACCTCCCCCAACAACCTTAAATTCTTCTCCTTTAAAAAGTCATAAAACCTCTCAAAAAAAAGCAATAGATTAAAATCCTCCTTTTAAAGTCTTAAATTATCCTTTTTGGTTGTTTTTTTAAGAACTCATTAATTCTACATTTTCCCCCTAAAGTCCTAAACTCCCCAATAAAATTAAAACTCTTAAAAAACTTTAAAAAGTATTAAATTCTCCTTTTATTTAAAAGGGTTATTAAATAATCTTTTTTTAAAAATCTGAAAACATTATCATGTTTTTTGAAAGAAGACTTAAAATCTCCTTTCCTAAAACAAACCAAGCAAAACCAATTTGTACTTCCCTATCTCTGACTCCTGCCTCTGTGGGGCCGTACGGGCGGGCTCATTCCTGCCTGGAAGTGCTCAGCCTGGCCGGCAGCAGGGCCCAGACCTCCTCCTGCCCCAGCAGGTCCCTGAGTGGAACAGAGGAAGCAGCCCCAGCTCAGAGAGGAAGAGCTCGGCCGGGCGCATGAGGAGGGTGCAGCCCTCGAGCCCCGTGCCCTTCAGCCGGCCGGGGGCTTAGAACGCCCTAAAACCGCACACAGAGGACGGCAGGGAGACAGGTTCAGCCGGTTCTGGAAGCAGCAGGTGTCTGCTGCCATGCTGCAGGCTTTGGAAACTTCTCACCTCCTCCCTCTGTCAGCTTTTCTCATCGTAACTCTCAAAAAATCCACCTGAAAGCTCCCCCCACCCTGCGTGCCGATGTCCTTCCTCCATGGCCCCCCAGGCAATGGGGATGGCTGTGATGGCATCGATGTCCCATCTGTGAGGTCTCTACTGGTGGAGGTGCTCCAGCAAGGTCTGTGCTGGTACAACCCCAGTGCCATATGCACAGTTACCTTTATATTTCTTTATCCAGAATATCTTGTGAAATGTCCTGCTACTCAGGAGAAAGGATAACCCACCATCAGACCCTGGATCCTGAGGTGACTGCTCCAAGACCAATCTCAGGTTTGCTGCTCCACCACAAAATGCGTGCTAATTTTAACTTATGGTCAGAAAAATCCCCATCTCATGCGGGCCTTATCTAAGGTTGATGATATCTTTAACTACTCCCTTCTCCACATGGGATTAGGAGGTGATGCAACACACAAGTCCGTAACTGTCACTCGGCAGCTTTAATTGGGTTTTTAAATGAAGTTTTCTGTTGCTCTGACATATTCCTCATAATTATGGTCTCCTAAAATCAGATAGTACATCTGGTGCTCCGTAACACAGGGCATGCCCTGGAGACCTTACAGCACAGGAGGAACAAGGATCTATAAAAGAAAACAACAAAGGCTGTTCTCAGGAGATACATATCTTGTTTAATAGGCTGGATACTCTTCTGAGATCCCAATCGGATACAAGCTGAGCAGAGGTTCATTTGCCATTTGCAAGGATGGTTGCTTTTCTCTTAAGAAAAAGATTTTAAGTTTCAAATCTTTCCACCTCTAGCAGGTTGCAAAAAGATTGGAAATCTCTTTTCACTTGTAAAATTATTTCTGTGAAAAATAAATAAACTGACTCGCATGTCTGCATGATCCCTTGATTCCTCACCCTATGAAGAGTTCTCCACACCTTCCATCAACTAAGATGGATAAAAATGTCCAATGCATAGTTTCACACTGGTGAGTTTTCCAGACTGGCTCATAGACCATCTTCTCCAGCCATAGCTCTGTCTCAGCCCACCCTCAGATTTATTCCTAAAGCTCCTGTGATGCTGAGGCTGTGTTCAGGGACTGACCAAGAATGGTGACTGAGCTGATTTCTGGGTTTATGCCCATTGTTCCTTGCTGGGTTTTCTACAGGTATATCTGAGAGTTTTGAAAAGTCATGTCCTCATTGCACACTGAGCAGCCAGGCTGCTTTAGGGAGGAGAGCAATGCTGGCTCAGCATCCTGAGCAGCTGAATCATAACCAAGCAGGTCCTTTGGTCTCTCCAGCAGCAGATGAGATAGTAATCCTGAGTTTCCCCAAAGAAGATGATGCCATCTTCACTGCTGTGATCAGGAGCATAACAAGAAGTGTCCTGGTTCTGAGGCTTCTTAAGATAGAGAATATGTTTGCACAACCCCCCTGTCCTGAGCACAAACCTACTGTGGGTGAGCACCAGATCACCAGCTCTCGTAGCAGAGCACACCTTCCCTGGGACAGCCACCCAAGCCCAGCTGTGTTAGTCCAACTGTAGTTCATGGTCAGCGTGGGGAATGAGGGGGAAGTGGGTATTTGAGGCACCAGAATCTGCAGAGATTAAGGTGCAAATGCAAAACCCTCTGAGTTGTGGTTTAAAGTAGAGGAAAGTTTCTTTTTCAGGCCCATTTCTAAAAGGAAACAATGGGAAGCCAGATTTTCAGAGGTGTCCCACATCCCCTGGTCTCCACAGGAGCTGGATTTTATTAGCATTGTGGCTGTCAGATCTTCCTGCCTGCTTTCCTCTCCTTCTCCCCTTACCATGGTCTCCTTGAGGCCATGGGAATATGCCTCCAGATCCTGCAAGCCTCAGGAAATTTGTCATTCTCTATCACTTCCTGACACAGCTACAACATTTCATTTGCCGCCGAGAAATTACCCAGTGCATCTCTTACCTGGCTGAGCACACAGAAGGGCATGTTTTCTCCAGAAGATGAACTTCTCTCTCAAATACGGACAATCACCCCCAAAATCCCAGCATTTCCAGGAAAGCCCTGGCACCAGGAGAGAAAAATGTCCAGTACCATACAGCATGCTGACATCCTTTTCCAGCAGACACCCTCTACTTCAAAAGCTGTAATCCAAAGCTAGAAGTGAGGACCTCTCTCTCTCGAAAATATGCAAAAATAATACATATAATTACATCTATACAAATATTTCTATATATATACACACACAAGGGTACTGCCTTCTGTTGCTCAACATACATTTGTAGCAGTGTTACAAAGTGCCCATTGACCCTTGCAGTACTCTTAGGGCTTTTGGAAAGTTTGGAGGGTATCAAGTTTTTCCAGGTTTCTTTGGAAGATTTTGAACTCACCATATATTTTCTGGCAAGGGTTTTATTTTGTGACCATACACTGTTTTGGTGAGAGACAGGAGATGCTGCTTCAAGTGTAACAAAAGAGCTTCTCTGAAAGAATTTTTTCCTCTGTTTCTAGGACAACAAGAGACATGAGAAAGAAAAGATCTTGCAGCATCACAGGAAAGCCAAATTGGGGCTTGGCACTGCAGAGCCCTGCAGCTGACTGCCAGGGTACTACTGACTGTACCCCCACATTTCCACCCACAACCCTGCTTGGGCTCGGGCTAGGAAGGAGAGACCTTGGTCTGGTGGGTAGATGAGCTGTTCTCCTTCGAGGGCAGGCCTTCTGGTCTCTGAAATGTGATGTATTTCCTGTCTTCCTGCTTTATTCAAGGCAGTATTCCTTCTGCTTCTGCAGCAAGCCCGGAAAAGTTGCTGGGCACTTGTCTTCTGTGGCTGCAAGGAATGGGGATGCTCACCAGCAGCCTGCAGGGTTGCAGTCTGAATCAGTAGATTTTTTGGCTACCCTGGTCTGATGTCTTTGGGTTGCCCTGTGTGGGCACACAGCCCTTTCCCAAAAGCACTGACAGCCACTGCAAGGTCTGCATGTGCCCCTCTGCTTTCCACACCTCTGGTGGCGGGAGCTGTGAAGGGACACCTGCAAAGGAACTCACAAAAAGTGGTACCAGCACACTCCTGGTACAAGACGAATATAAAACCCATGACAGAGTCAGAGCCAAAAATTCCCGGTCTCTACATCCTCCAGAAGCTTGCATTGCCTGGTCTTTGCTAGAATGGCTCTTGCAAAAGGTCCAAACAAGCAAAATTTACCTTCAAAGAGGAAGTGAATATGCAAAATGAGGAGGAGGGTTCTTACGAATCCCTTTTGCAAAAAAACAGTAGAGAAAAAATGTGATTTAGTTGGGTTGGAGCTCCCTCATTCCCATTCAGCAACCCGGGGGAGAGCATGGCTGGATCATTACAACTTCATTGCCATTCCCCAGTTCAAACAATGAATTGAGCTGTGTGACATCGAGAGCAGGGGAGGAAAGAAAGGCTGAAACAATGGTGGATGGAAGTGAGAGAGAGAAAACGGATGGGACAAACAGAAAGGGGAAAAGGCAACACTATCAAGAGAAGAAAAGATGCCCAGGGCACATCCTTCAAGGTTTTGTTTGTCGTCCAGGTGCTGGGCAGAAGACCTGCTTTTTGCCTAGGAAATAGCCTCATTAATTATGTCTGTTGAGTATGGGAATGCAACAGCTCTTTGCCATTCTGCTGCTCGGGTAGCCTGTGACCCAAGCCGCTCGGATTTCCCAAGCATTTAGCAGTGTGGTCATGCTAATTTAGTTCGGTTTTTCAAAGGCTTGTGGGGAAAAGTCCTCTTTTTCCCAGAGGCATTGAAAGTTTTGACCTCCTGACCCTCCCTTTTACTAGGAGGTTCAAAAGCAGCATTGCAGCTGTTAAAGTTTTTCTTCATGCCTCAGTGGTTCTCTGATCGGGGACCAAGCTGGTGTTTATCTAGGCTTGACCTCTCTTCTTTGAGCCCAGAGATGTCTCTTTCGTTCAGTGCTACAGGCAGGGCCATGCTGGAAACCTCCCTGCCTTGCCATTCACTCCCTCCCTGTGTGCAAACGCACCAGTACCCATTACTAATCCATCCCCCACCAGGAGCTGGGGCTCCCGGCACCGATCCCATTTGTCCATCACACTGCAGATTCATTTACATTTAATCCACCATGACTTGTCTGTGAAACACGACTCTCCTCCTGCTCTGATGCTGGAACCCCTTTGGCTTCCAAAAGTCAACTGCTGGTTTCAGGGGAAGAAAAAAATTCCCCTTCCCAACAGGCTGGCCTGGCCTGGACTTTTGGTGTCTCATCCTTCCCTCCACTGCCAAGGCTCATTATTTGCAGGGGACATCCTTCCCTTAATTTACATCTTTGTCACCACATCCAGGGTGACAGGCTCCCTCTTCCTCAAGGGCTGAGATCCATCAAGGCACTTGAACATAGGTTTAACGTCAAGCATGTTGTTTTAGGATGTTGCTCACATGTCACATCCCTTAGCTGAGACATTGGAGACAGATGGCCTGATTTGTGACTGTTGTATGCTGGATATTTACTCACAGCAGCCCGATTTCCAAGCCAGGCCAGGGGCGGTGCCTTCTGCCTTAGCACAGGTCTCACCAGCTCATCTCAGCGCTGAAGCGTTAGGTTAGGATGCAAAGTGAGTGGAAAGAAGGCAGGAGAGGAAACGTCTCTGAACTACTGGTCCCTAGAGCTGTGGGATTAACCACGTTCACACCAAGAGATTAGGGTCATTAACGTAGTCACGAAAAAAAGGGAGAGTCCTACTGTGAGTAATGGCAGGTGCTTCACACACTGGCAGGTGCCTGGTCCCTGTGGTGGAGGCTTGAAGGTGATGAGATAGTGATGAGTGTGAGACACTCACCATTTTTACACCTCTCCTGCCACCTGAAAATGGTGGCAAGCACAGGAACGTGCATGGATGAAGGACTGAACTACCCTGGATCATGCCCCAGTGCCCATGTTGCAGAGAACTCTGCAGAAAGGTGCTTGAGGTCGAAGCTGGGATAGGGACCTGCACTCTGGGCTCCTGCACCCTGCTCAGTTATTATCTCTTTAGGTGAGCTCAGCTTCTCCAGCTGCAAAATTGGGATAATGTTTACTTTGCTTCCAGGGGTGTGGAGGAATAATTAATTAATGTTTATGAAATGCTTTCAGATCCCTGAACAAGAGGGGTGAGATAAGAAGCAAGGGTTCATGAGGTAGGTGGGGAAGCGTTATGATGAATTATTGCAATTCAAAGGTAAATTACTGTTATTGCTGCCTAATAAGCAGACACAGCCATTAGCCTCTGTCAGTCTGATTCCTAACTCTGTTAACTCCTTTTCCCTTCTTTCTTCCCAACAAAAATGTGGTTTCATCTGTGCTACTCACACCCAGTTGAAGTTGGCTATAATAACCTGATAAATCACGTGAGGCTGACCCTGGTGCTGGTGGATGAGACCTGCAGCAGGACAGCTTGCACCACTGCCATGAGCTTCTCACCTCTGATAGCATCTGGGGGAGGCAGACTCCTCTTCCTTGCGATGGGGAGCACCCCCAGATGCACTCACCCACCCAGCTTCACGCAGCAAACTTGCTGTGTGAGCTCCAAAGCCTGTGGCAGGTCAGGAGGTGAGTGCCTCGATGTGATCCCACCACTCATGGTTACCACCCCTCAGGTGAGCTGGCAAATATGTGCATGCCTCTAGGCCAGCCTTTGCTTAGAAAGGCTGAAATCCCAGGAAAAGCCTTGCACTGGTGATGGGTAGGAGGGCACGGGGGCAGTGACACAGTGAGCGGGCACACGGAGCTCGGAACTGCTCTAAGCTGAGCTGAAATCAGTCCTTAGGCAGTTTGGCCATCTTTGCCTGAAAACTAAAGTGAACCTGACCTGTTTTGAAGCAGTGTGAGTAATGTGAATCCCAGGCTGGTGTGAGCAGGTTTTTCTGGTTCTTGCTCCAGCTATTCCCCCTCCTTCCCTGCCTGAGCTCCCAGTTTCGAGCTGGGAGGGCACCTGAGCCTGGCACAGCTTCCACCCTTTAGGACACCTTTTCCTGCTCTCTACCTGAGCCATTCCCATTGGCCCCTCACTGCTTTTCCAACAGAAGCCACCTGCCAGGCTGTGCTCTCAGAATCCCCTCCTTTACTCAGCCAGCCCCACATCTTCAGCCTCACAGCCCTCTCACACCACCAGCACTGGAGGTTCTCTCCCACACCTCTCTCTGCTGGTGCCAGGTGTCAGAGCAGAGCACAGTCTTGCACCAGCTCTGTGCCTTGCTGGTACCCAAGTGGGGACCTTGGGCAGAAATAAGGAGAGACCTAAGCCTGGATTGCTTTTGGTACTGACTTAGACCTCCTAGGCCATCTCTACACATCAGCTCATAAAGTACAAGCAAGCTTTCTAGTTTCTAATTGTCCTTTTTATACTCAAAACCTTTCTTTTAAATTTTTTTTCCACTGCCAGGAAGACCAGGGTTATGTATGAAGACCCAGTTCAGTAAGATAATTACCCCTGGGTTGGAACCCCACACTGAAGACTTAAACCCCAACAGGATTTAAGCCTGAGTTTCAGTCCTGTTGAGTCAAAGGTCTTTGGAGAGCAGGATTGAAGGCCTAAAATCATTCCTGTTCCTCTGTGCCTCCCTGGAAATCCCAGTTTGGTGGGAAAGCAGCTGTCTCTTTTAAAAATACAATGTAGATAACAATAGTTATCTTGAGTTAATCAAGCCCTAACTGGGTCCTATATGCACCTGAAACACACAAATAATACCTAAACAAAGAAGAAAGATTTTTTTTCCCCCTCTTTGACAAAATTTTGCAGCCTTTATTTTAATTTTAAAGATAAATTGCTGTCATCTTCAAGGGACTGATTTCTTATTAGCTATCGATTTTACATGAAGATGTCATTTGTCAGGATATTTATCTGCACTCCATGTCCAGAGTACTCAAGTAGGATAGGTAATGTCAACTGGAATTCGCTTGGGGAGATAAATAGAAAATAGATTTTATAACCTACTCTGCTAAGAATAAACAGAGCCCAATAGTCTACAAAGTATCACTTAACCCAGGTTTTCCTACATAAATCATGCAAAGTCGCTTTTCCATTTGTATGTTAGTGGAAAGGCTGACACAGAAATATCATCCAACAGATGCACATTCAGCGTGTATCTTCCTTTCTATTGGAAAGTCAGTAAATTGGCTTTTGCTTCCATAATGCTGAGCTCTTGGCAATTTTTGAGCACAGCCGTACTCAGCACACAGCAGGCAGCTCTAATAACAGGCGACCTAAGCAAAAAGGAGGATTTAGACTGCCCTTGCTCACCGAGATTTTCCACCTCTTGATAGTCAATATTTGCCTTCGGGCTGTGGGTTACTTAAAGAAGTCAGGCCAGCCCTGCACCAGTGAGGCTTTGCAAAGTGCTGCTCATCTCCTGCAGCTGTGTGAGCCAGCACAGCCCAAAACACTCACAGCAACCCCGAGGGGGACATGTCACAGCACATGTAGTCCCCTCCAAACAGCACTCTGGCCAGTCCTGTTTTCCTACCAAGCATCCCCCTTTTCGCCCCAGGCATGGGAAATATGCCTGGCTGCCATTCAGAGCGCGAAACAACTGAAAAGCCAGAAACTTTAGACGGGATGAAGCCTCGACTTCGTCGCCCTCAACAAGTGGGAGTTTTAGAAAACACCACCTTTGTGAAACCAGAGAGAGAAAACAATACAGAGCCTGGCACGGGCAATGAAATATGTATGTACCTAGGACCTCATCCAGCCCTCTCCCGCCACTGTACCTCCCGACTTTGCATTCAAGGGGCACTGGATCTCATCCAAAAACGATGCAGGGGAACAAACGTAGCCCTGGCAACCCCACCGAGGGCAGGGAGGAACAAAGAGGACCCCCGGGCTGAATTTGTTTCTATTTTTAATCCTTATCTTTACCCATCACCCCCATGCATGGAAAGAGGCTTCTCAGCTGTATAGATTTGCATTGCTATGGGAGTTTGAAGTGATAAAACATTTGGCCTGCCTATTCAGAAGCAATTAGGGATTCAAAGCAGCCCAAGACATCTTAAAGGGGCCTGGTTTTCCTAGAGACAGGTGCTCTGAGCTGACTTTAGGGGAAAATAAAGTTTTTTTAGACAAAGGTCACTGGCTGCTTGAAAATGCAATTCCTTCGAGACTTAGTAATGAAAAATAAATACTGCACAGAAAATTCCAGATTAGTCTGGTAAAATCTGGGAGGAGGTGGGGAGACAGGCCCGATTTATGGTGCTGGTAGAAGTAATGTTTATCTATCTACTGAACACACATAATTTATATTTTTATGTTACAGGTTTCCCCTCCACCAGCATAACTAATGAAGGCAGAGCCATCTCCCACTAAGGCTGCCATCTCAGCATCCCTGTCCCACCAGCACGAAGACAGAATTTCTCACCCACATCTCCTACCAAGAGAGGAGGTATTTTTTTGAGTATTGCTGCCCTCAGACCTTTAAATCTACCTTGGCAAAAGGGCAGCTTACCAGCCTTTAATCTGACTGCAGTGACCAGCACATCTTGCCGCTGTTGCAGGGCAAACTGAGGAAAGGAATGAGACCTGCACCACAGCCCATGCTGTTACAGGCTCTGGCAGGCTGAGAAGCCCTGGAAAGGCAGCATGGAGATGACAAGCTCTCAAGGTCCCTGGGAAAAGCCAGGAAAACCCATGCTAAGAGCAAGATTGCCCATGCAGAGACTTCAGGGCAGGACAAGCTGACATACAAATGTCCGATGCAGAGAAGAAAGCATCCAAAAGCATCCACTCTCCGTTAAAAGGAGCTGTCCTGTGGTGTCCTTCCCACGCAGCTCCTTTTCTCCCTTTATTACCCAGAGTCTGAGTTTCCTGCTCCTGAGAGCAAATTGAGGCTTTTGCTTTGTGCTGTGGAGGCTCCAGCTTCTCTTCTATCCCCATGCTATCGAGTTATGCTGACACAACCGCTGAATTGATGGGTTCAGGGGAAAAAAGGGAGGAGGAAGAGATCTCTAACTTCCATCCGGAGGCGTCTTCTTCTCCCCACTGTACTGTGTACAGCACCTGGACTCCCTGCAGAAGCATCCCAGTCAGCCAAAGTCGTTTCCACTACACTACACGTGCCACGTTGCCCGGGGGCTGCTGCTGGGGCTTTGCCAGGCAGAGAACAGCTCAAGAAGACTGCAGGAAAAGGGTAGGGCTGAGTTAAAAAAAAAAAAAATTCTTCCAGAAAGCACTTAAAGCTAACAGGGCAGAGGGCCACAGCTGGCAGGGGATGTGTTTTACATCGCTTTTTAATCTGAGAGCAGATATATCCATCACCATCTCTAACATCTGTCTGGCGAGCTGGATGGGTGGGGGCAGTAATCTCTTACAGGCAGACTAACTAAGGGAGAAACCAGGCAGCAGATACATTCAGCAGCCCTCAGGGGCTTCCAAGGCAAAGCACTGGTTGTAAGCAGGTGCTGCTCGGCCCCAGCAAGAGATGGAGGAAAACCCAGGTGGTGCAGATAGGTCCCTTTTCACATAGTACTGCGGAAATCAAATGCTCATTGGGGAAAAAAAACACCCTCCATTACATGCAGCTCTGCAGGGCTTAAAGAGCATCTTGGCCACTCAGCTCCTGGGCTGGCTTAGTGTGGTTCAACACGAGTCTCCAGCTGAGATCAGGGCCTGCAGCATACACTTGCACACGTATGGGGACATCTCCTCCCCAGCAGCTTTCAGGCTGGAGAACAGTAATATAAGAAGAGACAAAAAATACTTCTTCCTATTTCCCAAACATGAAACAAAACTCCCAGGTGCAGCTTAAATGCAAAATAATCAGAATGCAGATATCAAGCTGCATCTTCAGGCACTTATATGTCCTCATGCAACTGATCCCAACTGGACTGATTTTTGCCCAAGCTACAAAGCATCAAAGGCAGAGGCATGAATTTGAATCGCTTTTCCTTGTCTCAGGCTGCTAAACCTGCACTTCCCTGATCATGAAGAAATCACTTGGCCAAAACAAGAGGCCAGACCTGCAAATCTATTCCAGGTGCTCTTCAGAGTGTGCTACACCTGCAAGAATAACCTAGATTTACGACAAGGTCATAAGCACAAGTGAAATGCAAAAAGCAGCAGTAAGGAGGGAACCACAGGTGTTGTGGAAGAGGCCCAAGACACCTGTCTGGGGCTAAGCTTGGAAGGTCTATCAGCCCTCATGGCATCTGCTGTGTTTCTTGTCTCCTCAACAGTAGCTGTTTGTGTGGATATCTCACTTTTCTTAGCACATACACATGCAGCATCAGGTTTGAGCTCCCACTGTTGCAAAGACATGTTAGAGATGTGACCCTGAAATGCTGGAAAGGTTCAGAAAGCAAAGCACACTCACAATTTACTTATTCAATCTTAAACCTTGGGGCTGTGCTGCTTTTTTAGTTGGCAGATTGGTGTGGGACAAAGAGACTACTAAAATGCCAGAAGTTATCCCCCTGAATCAGGTGCCAGAGAGGATAAACAGGGTCTAATAGCAGCTACAGGAAGGACTTTCCTGGATCTCATGGGACTCTCAAGACCGTATAGCAACCACCTGGAAAAACGCACCAGACCAGAAAGAGGAGGTACAGCAGGACCAGTAGGTCCAGAGGTGGTCCAGAAGGCCATCTCCAGCCACTACAACCCACCACTTACCCCCTTCCTCCCAAAGGCAATTTCCACCCACCCTGGTTCACTTGTGTGACAAGTTTTTCTTCCCCTACCTCTGCTCAGGTGTGACTATATCAGCTGTTTTTCAGCCAAGAGGATGCTTCACACCGAAGGGATCCAGAGGCAAGCCTTGTAATTAGGACATGGGTGCCACCCACCAGTTAACCCCTCCTCCTTCCTCCCTTATCCTGGGAAACGTATAGCCGGGTTTGTTTATATTGCCCATACAACTTACCATTTGTGCATTCTGCTTTCTGTCTTCAAAGCACTTCAGCAGGTGTTTTGCAAGCTTCTTTCCAACTCTCATGTGACAAAGGATTCGGACTTGGGATGGAAGGGGATCAGGGAGAAGGAAAGCTAAATAATTAGCCCCAGAGCAAAAAGAGCTGGCAGTAGATCCAGGACCAACACTCAGCAGTTCCTGCCTCTGAATCTCTTGCTCTGATCTTTGCTGGCACCTCACTTTTCAATCTTCAGGTTCAAAACCGGTATTGTGAAGCCTGGTGCTCATCCTGGTACCAGACTGCAGGTTCCAAGGGATTCCCTTTAGGTCCCACCCACTGGACTGAGTGGTCCTGCACCAACAATTAAACTGCATAATTTCAAACATCTGGCAGTGGTTTATAAACCCGTGATCAGCACAAATTTCCCTTAAGAGTACCATATGTAAGAGAAAGGAAAGGATTCCTCCATGCAGGAAGGATATCCATTCATCCAAGCTGTATTTTGGACTGGTTAAAGCAGGCAGTGGTGGACTGACAGCCTGCACTCCCCTCTTTGTTTTGCCTGCACTACTCTTGGTGCAGAGAGTAAGACTGGATCAAGGATGGTCCAGCTCTAGAAAATCCCCAGGGGAGAAAATGTTTGATTTTTTTTTTCTGCCAGACCAATACCTCTGCATCAAGCAGTTGGAGGTATGTGCACGCCAACAAAGAAGAAGGTGGAGCAGCAACTGCTTGGATCAGGCTGTGGAATAAGAACAGCTTAGACTGCTTTTCCCATCCCTAGCCATAACAGTAGAGTAGCTCTGGGCATGTCAATGGAGCTCCAGCAGTCTGACCAGCACTATCATTTCTGTCAGCTTGTACCTGGAAATATCTGGTCCAATTGCCCAAAATTCTGAATATATTGATAACCCTGCTGCAGCTTTATTGTTGGCGCTTCTGATTTGCTAAGCCCCTTAAATCATTGCTGGACCAAGAGCAGACCCTCTCCTGGGAGGTTCTGGGTCCACAAACTACTTATTTTCTCCCCATCAGTGGAATAATCTTGTAATGGAGTTTGTTTTGCTGGTTTTGCTGCACTCTTTCTCTCTTGCTACAGAGGGAGAGGAAAGCTCATTAACACAGAGAGAAGATACATACTCCCCATCTTTGTCTTTAAATCACGAGGCAAAATGAAAAGGTTCTAGCAGATAAAGCAGAGCTTTTTTGGTCCCAGACCCACCAAAGAGCACCTCCCTGGGCTGAGGTGACAGCATCACTGTCAGCCCCTTTGCTCTATCAGCCCCTTTGCCCCTACCTAAACCTGCCATTTGCTCTACTCCTGTCGTTGTGTGTCAAGGCTCTGCCCCTTGCTTGGCTTCAACCCTCCCAGGTCTAAAATAGATGTGAGGCATACAGCATCTTTCCCAAAGCCCTCCAGGACCTGCTGATGAAGACTCAAGAAGCATTAGAGGACTCTAGTGTCACCACTGCTTTGGGGATTACTCCTTTCTGGGGAAGGAGAGGCTGGCAATTACAGGGATCAAGTCTCCAGCCCTCTGCTTCATGAGCAGGGAGGGAAGAGCAATTCTGGCTTCTTCACTGCTGGGTATGCAGGGCAAACAAACACCAAGTGCCAAGGCTGGAGACTGCAGGCATTGGGGAGCCTGGAGCAGCACTGGAGACAGCCTCAAACACTGGGGCCAGGTGAGGACTAGCAAACCACATACATGCAGGCTGAGTAATGTCCTGAGGAGCCCAAGCATACATGGAAATGGCTGAGACTTGAGAAATCTTGCCCAAGGGCCAGTGGGGCTATAGTGAGTGACCACACCAACTTATGTAGATCCCACATTCATTAAAAGTAAAATTACTGTCTCCCTTTAATGACTTTATTAATGATGTCTGCTGTCCTAGGAACCAGGATTGCTTTGGCCTCACATCTATGGAGGAAATCTGAGCTTATGCTGAAGCCTTCTGGTGAGTGAGCTTTGTGAGGGTTCCTTTTGTTACCAGGTCTCTCTGGTGTCTAACTGAGGTTTGGTCTATGCCAGCCCTTCCCAGGGTCAGTCAGTGAATATGTCTGTCTTTCCTTCCCTCAAAACCCATCCTCACAACACTTGTAGGTGTCCTCAAGCAGAGCATCTCTACTTCTCAACAGTGTTTAAATAGCATGAAGAGAAGGAAGGGGAACAGACTTGACAGGCACACGAGTCCTACCATGACTGTATTTTCTTTAAGAAAGCAACAAGAAAGAAAACAGACCAAGCATTATTTTTCTTGGTGAGGAGAAGAAATAATTTCCTGTTCATGATTCAGCGCTGTCATGTGGAGACAATGACTGTCCTTTATCCTCCTCACAGCTTTGTCTTTAAAACACCGCTCATGCCAGCACACCTCTCCAGGTAAGGTGCAATTACCTGGGAGTTCACTGGCTCAGCATTAGCAATTACCCAGCTGCCCTGTGTCCCATCAACCCACCCTAATCACTACAGCCCTAAAACTGGTAGCTCCTACAGTAAATACCATCATTAAACCTCTGGGAGTGAGTTTACTATCAGTCACAGAGTGATTGCTTGCTGGGGTCACTGCAAACATGCAAACTGAACAGAAGGATTGTTATAAAATACAATCCCACTCAAATAAAAGCAGATGCTATTAGCAAGCAACAGGCACTGTTTATTCCATAAAATACCAGGAGAGATGAGTTATTTAATGACTGACATATTATTTAACCTGGGAAAGTCCTGCCTCACTGGGGCTAATGTTCCCAGTTCATAAACTGCCTCGGCTGAATTGTTGGGGAGATACAGAGCGAGCTGAATTTGTTCCTGTTTATGGCCTGCAAGGTGTGGGTATGTTTTCCCCTCTCTTGGGTTTCAGACTGACATTACTGTTCATGGGTTTAATAAAGCCTGAAGAATGTACTGGCCTTAACCCTTCAGAGAAACAAGTCTTATTTAAACTAATTGGAGCAGGGAGAGCTGTTGGTTCAAATAGGAACATCATCCAGTCACAAGCTGCCCAATTTTAAAACATGCTTGTTGAAAAAATAATTAAAATTCCCAGTTTGTTTGATTCACCTTTAGTGGATTTTCATGCTTATTTGTTTTCAGGTTCATTTAGGTCAAACCTCCTCTTACAATATGGGACAGATGTTTTTTCTTAACTTTCATTTAGATACAAAAAGCACCACTCACAGATCTAGCAACTGGGTTTTCTAGGCAGAGCCTCTACTGCTGTAAGCCCACCACTCCAAGATTATAAATTTTGGAAACATTTCAGTATGCAGGATATTTTTTTTTTCAACTGTCAACTTGTGCTACATATTTCCATTTAAAGAGAGAAAAATTATGCATGTAACAGGCATGACTCTTTCCCTCTCTCTAATCCCCCCCAGCCCTGGGACAAGCTGACTGTGCTAATATTACCCCTCCAGGTCATCAGTGCGAATCCAGGTCAGCAGTAACATGCTTGCCAGCAAAACTCTCCCTGCTCTTTTTGTGATGTCCCTCTGCCTTTCCCTGCCACTGGGATGCTGAGGAACTGCTCTTCTGCTATGAGCATCTCCAAGTCTCATCATGCCTTTGGGTCTATGAGAAAGAATTATTCAGTCAGGTCTCAGCCCTGTGCTCCAATAGATAACACAGGCTGTGATCTTGGCGTTGTTATCCCTCTTCATCCCCCACTTGCAGCAGCAAGACCTGAGTTGTGGCTCTGCTTTTCAATGTGTGCCACTGAATCCCTGCAGGACACCTGCCCTGCCACAAGCTCACCACCTGCCACTGAGCCAGGAAGCTCCTGTGGGATGGCTGTTACCCTGTGGAGGTGGTTTCTCAACCTGGACAGCTCAGAGGTGCCCTGTCATTAATGGCTGGTGCATCTTTTCACAGGTATGTCTCTGCTGGTTTTGACAGATGCAAAATGGGCTGTGCTGAGTGCTGCCTCCCCATGCTGGCAAACATCTCCCCCCAGCCAGCTCCTCGCATCTCTGCTCGCATCTTCCAGGTGGAGGAAAAAGCCTTTTCTTTACAGCACGCCCCTGCAATGCCCTTTGCTTTCTGGCACACAGCTGAGCCCTGAGGCGCCCTTCCCTCCTCACCCCCCAAACTCCAGAGGGACGGACGCGCAGGTGGGTTGGGCTGAGGCAAAAGCAGAGCAGCTCTCTGTCAGCAGGAAAAGCTGTTTCATTTCAATGTAAAGCCATCTTCTTCTAGCACATCTCAGAGCCCCGGCTGCCCTGCAGGGCTTTTGTGAGTTTGTTAACCAGGCAAACCCAAAACTAGCCAAAATCACTTGCTCCGTCCTCTTGGGGCAAGAGAGCTGACCACTCAGCTGTTGGAAGGCCCCTTGACTCCCCCCTCCCTGGGCATCCCTCCCCCAGACCCCACTGAACGGTCACTTGCAAGACCCCAGACAGCAGCGATTTTCCCATCTCTGCTCCCAGGTGAAACCAGCTCCGCTGCCGCGTCTGTGCGGGAGCGCAGGTGCCGCCGGAGCCCCAGCCCGGGTGAAACTGCCCCAGCTCGCAGCCTGGGGCTGGGCCCCGGCACAGGGTACCTGGAGGAGGGCAGTGGCCCTGCGCGCTGCTCCTCGCCCTCGATGCCTGTCGCTTCCCAGCACCCGCCGTGCTCCCGGAGCCCAGTGCGTACGGGAAAGTCTGGCTCCTCTGCTTCTCGTTGCCAGGACACCTTGGCGTTCAAACCTGAGCCGGGACCAATCAGCCCCGGGGCTGGGGAGCACCAGCCGCGCGTCATCCACTGCTGGCGTTGATTTGAGCGAAAAAGCGTGACAGCGGTCACAGAGCCCGTGGGGAGCTGCCTTTGTGCGGGTGGGCTCTGCCCCCACCCCCGCCGCTTACTGGAAGCCTCTTCTGTCGGGCTGCGGAAAACAAAAGAGGCGTGGGGAAGGGAAAGGAAGGGAAAAGAGCACTTCTCCCCAAGTTGCGTTCGCAAGCCTGGGTCCTGCTGCAGGTGCTCTTTCTCCACCTCCCGGCTCCAGCCCATATCCCGACAGTCGCCTTACCAGGGAGAGCCTGCGCCCAAGTCACCTCTGCCTGGGAGCGATGGAGCTTCCCCAGCACCGGCAGTGCGCTCCTTGTGCCCCAGTGCGGCCGCTTCCACTTTCCTGGCTCTGCCCCTCATGGTGCAGCGTGGGTGGGGGCCCGCAGACCCACGGCTCCAGGGATGCTTGCTGGCTTGGCTGAAGTGGCAGGGGTGTTTTTTCCTCCCAGCTAGCCCCTGCCCAGAACTGGAGCTTTAAGCCCTTCGTGAGCACAGGGGACTCAGGTGCACAATGCAAACAGCCCATCCTTTGTTAAGGAAACTTTCCCATCTGACTATTCAGGAAACACTCTGGCCATCACACTCCCAAACAGTTAGAGAGAAAAGTTTCCTTATCACCTTCGTGGTGCCTTCTCTGCTCAAACAGGTGCAGCCATCCTTGTTTTCATCCTTGTTTTCACTCATCATCAGCCTCCTGAGTGAAAGATGCAGCCATCACCTTGTTTTCTGTGGTGCTGGTGGGAACTGGTGCATTTTGACTCCCCACAGACAGAGAGGGTTCTTCCCATCCCACCAGGCTCCTTCCCAAGGTGAGGTAGGTACAGGTGCCTGGGTAGATTCTGAAGAGAGATCTCCACATCACCGTGGTGGTGGTAGAGGGATAGATAACAGCAACCCAGGTACCCTCGGAGACCTTCTCCCCTCAAGCCCCCTAGACCCTCCAACCCAAGCATCTATGTGTATAATATCCTTGCTGCTCAAGAAATAGTTGTAAGACAACATCTTCCACACCCAGACCACACAGAGGCTGAGCCTTTGGGTTGAGTGTATCTGGCTTCTGCTAACCCTGCTCCCTGTCATTTATTCTCCCCAGAAAAAGACCACTGAGGTTTTGCCAGCTCACAAGAGAAGATGACCTGAAGAGGGGCCTGAGCATGCTGTAGGGTGGAACCATAGGATCAGCTACATGTGGAGCTGTGCCTGACTCACTTCTCCATTATACCCCATCCCAAACAGCCATTTCACTCCATTAAATAGCTGTGCTGCTGAGGTGCTATCCACTCCCGTGGCCAGCACTTGGGCTGGTTTCCTTGCCACCCCACGCCAGCAGTTAATGGATCCAGGCTGGCTCCTCACCCCACTCTGCCCTGCAGGTGGATGAGGATGAGCTGGAGCAGCCTCTTCCCAGTGGACCCACACATTGCCAGTACAGCACCGGGCAGCCTGACTGCCTTCCTTGCCTTTGGGCTCAATACAGCTCCTCATGAAAGAGGTATGATTTAATTAAGGACATAGTTCTGCAGAAGATGGCCTGTGTGAGGCTGTTAAGGTCTTGAACTCATTAATTTTCAGGACATACCTGCAGTTAATTTGTGGTGACTTAATAGAGCAGACAAGCACACGGGGAGGTGTCCATGTGGCTCTGAGGTTTCTCTGCTCATCCTCAGGACTCGGCCTCCAGCAGTGCTGGTTAGACCATGGTTACAGGTGTCCCTTGTTTGGCTCAGATACCAGATTTCTCCATTGACTCCTTGCAGGAGGAGAAGGTGAACGACAGTCACAGAAAGTGATGGGATGGATTTCACCCCCTCATTAGCTCCATAACCCCAATTGCAAAGCTTGGAAAGGGTGTCAGCTGTCAGGCAGGGCTGCAGCTCTGCTGCCATACAGAGCAGGAGGGTGAAAACTTTGACATTTCTGGCAGCCTTCCCAAAGGGAACAGACAAAATGGCAGGAGATAGATGTGTGTCAGCGTGGAGCCAGGTGGGTATGAAAGCACATCCCTGTCAGTGCTGTCAGTGCTTTTAATAACAGGTTACAAGGGCTGAACAAGGCAGTAAGACCTGGCTGTGTGGGCACTGCCACGGCGTAGCAACCCCCATGAGAAAGGGAAACAGCAGCCCTGGCCAGCAGGGGGGCTTGGGGATAAGGCTGTCAGAAATACTGAGCTGAGGTTGTTACCAGCACTTCTCCCATGGAGAAAAAGCCATTCCTGCACTTCTTGAGCATGATTTAGAAGCGCTCCCTTTATCCCCGACCCTTTCTGTCCTCACCTGAGACAAGAGGGAACTTCCAGCCCCCCAGTTCACCATCTCTTATCTCAGGCTTTAACACAGGCAGCTAATCTTGAGCCCCAGTAACCTGGGGAGATTTTCAGTCAGTGGAAAAATCCCAGTTGAGAGTGATTCCTGTCTCAGGTGACTGATCCCCCTGGAGGTGCCATCTTCCTCCTGCACTTAGGCAGGAGCCAGGTATAGCCAGGTATAGTCAAGTGCCTCATGTTAGATGGGAGAGCAGTCCTGCCCCCAGGCAGAATCAAGGGCTGTGAGATACCAAACTACTCCAGAGGGCCTGGGCCTCACTTCTTGGCTAGGAGCCAGCCCGGACCAGCCCCACACATTTTGTCCCTGCATGGGCATCACTGGTGGATTGTGTAAGTGAGCTGGAGGGGCTGGAAGAGGGCCCAGCAACTATTGATTCAATTCTTCTTTCAATGCATGTCTGAGTGAAGCAATTCAGAATGTTCCATCAATTCAGACTTGCATAATAACATTAGCCAAAAAACTCAGAAACTTGGGCCATCTTTCTCAGGAGATCTATTATTCTGAATCATTCCTTGAGGAACAATGATAAAATTATTGTGGCCTGATACACCAAAGCCAAAAATCCTAAAAGTCTAAAAGCCAAAGGTTTTGTTATCATTTTCCTATGGACAAGAATACCTATGGGAATGTGCCAAAGAATCCCCACCTTCCCTGTACCTTGAAAAAATAATATTATAAAAGAAGAATAAGAATAAAGTAAAATTTAGAAAATATGTATCGGATAAGAACATTCAAAAAATAATAATAATTAAAAAATAACACTTGCAAACCCCTTTTAGCACTCAGAGCAACCAGAGCCAAAGAAATTGACTGGGCTAAGGAGGAATTTTGTGTGGGCACTGCCAGTGTGGGAACAGTGTGCAGGGAGGGAACTGTGATCCCCATCTTTCCACATGTACACTGCATCCTTAAAATAGACTCGACTGGAAGTTGTGTGTTTTCTCAGTCCAATAACACCTCCAACAAACCTATGTCCATTTCTGCCCTCCCCTTCTCTCAGGTGATCACCTCTTCTATCCCATGCTTTTGGCTTAGCCTATGTATTCCTTGGAGAAACTCCTCCAAGGTGGTATCCTCCCTCTCTCCCCATTCCCCCTGAAGGGTTCTCATTTCCCATCAGATTTGTTTTTCCACATGGCCAGTGGGAACTGAAATGAAGGCAAACACACATATTCATGCACATCTCCATCTCTGTATCTATCTGTCTCACAGGTAAGATGCAAACCCTGCTGAGAATAACAGCTTTAACCATGGCAACGCACTCCAGCAACATCAACACAAAGGCACTGGGGTTGTAAAAAGGCTGGAAAAAAGAACAAAAGGAGGAGAGGGACTAGATCCACTGAGGCCTGTTAAGGGCCAGGTAGCTGGATCTGGATTGAGCAGCCATTTAGTAGGGTTGGTACCTCTCCTGCCCATTTTCCCTCCCTTTGTACTTACGTCTCCTTACATCTCCTCCTTGCTAGGTGGAGGTCTTATTCCATCACCTCTGCCTGCACTGGGCTTGACTGACCCAGAGGGGAGCTTCCTTCCTTGTGCCTCGAGTCATTATAAAGAAATGTGACAAGTGAAGATCTTGGCTCCCCGAAAAATCCCAGCGCTGCATTACTGCATGGCCTGGTGGAAAGACCAGACCCATGGTGAGATGCCATCGTCTCAGCTCTACCCTCCTCCTGTAAGAGAAGCTGCATGGCTGAGGCCATGAAACCAGCAGTCCCTTCTTGGGATACAGGGTACCCAAGCCCCCTCCACACCAGATTCCATCACCATCTTGCTGTGCTCATAGGACAGCTTGGATTGTACCTGGTAGCTGGAGAAACCAAAGCACTGATTTACTCATGGAGAAGACAGAGATCATTGCTGGTAGGGAGCACAGAGGTCCTTTCAGCTGTACAGAAAGCACCTGCAATGCAATCAGGTCACTGCTGGTACACTCAAAGCCTCCAGTGAAGACTCTGGCACTGTTATGAGAGGCTCTGCATGGGCAAGGCCCTGTCCAGCACAGCTTGCAGGCCAAAGGAACAAAATCGATGGGAGGTGGAAGAAAGCATGTTTTGTGAACAGCATTTTCCAAAGGGGATGAAGAGGAGTGGAAGGGTTAAGTGACCCCAGTGCCAGAAGCAGTCACAGCTCCACTGCTGTTCCACCTCTCTTGTGGCTGCTAATACAATTTAAGACACAGCCAGAAACACAGGACTGGCACCTGGTCTGGGTGGAAGGTGAATCTGGACAAAGCAGCAGACTTTTCCTAGCCACAGCTGAAATGTCATGATTTCTGGATGATTTTGGCTCTATAGTGACTTCCAATCTCCTTTTAAAGGGTGATGTGGGTTGTTTTGGTTATTCTTGGTTAAAACCCAAATGAGCCTTTGCAGTGTGCAGAATGAAGGAGATGATGATGACACTGTGAACAGACAGTGACACTGGAGGTGACACCCATGGCTTACCCCGTGCAAATCAGGGAGAGGAGCACCTTCCAGGGTAACTGGTTAGCAAAGCTGGTGCTAAAGGGTTAAAGAGTTTTAGTGAAAGCACAGGAGAGACTAAATGGATTGGAGAGTAAAAATCCAATTAGGAGATCTAAAAGGAAGAAGCCAAGCCCTGAAACAATAAAGATAATAGTTTTAGCTGCCAAAGAAAAGATTAGAGTGAGAGCATATTTGTGGTGGGACCAGGAGGAAGGAAAAACTGTAGCAAAAAAGCCCCAACTTATATATATAAAGAGTTATTATTTCTCAAGACAGATTCACATGACAAATTCATGTTACAGCCTCACCTACAGCAAAGTTCACCTGGGGACACAAACCATGCAGCTGGTTCTCATCTTTGCAATTGGCTGAATGCCTTCAAAGAAGTTTGAAGTTCCAGTTTGAATCCATCACGGTCTTATCGGCACGAAATAGACTGGGAGTGAATTGACCACAGTGAAGTTTGGTTGCTTATTTTGCTTTTCTATGTTATTACATAAATATATTTTACCGGGATAAAAGCAGAGGAAAGGAGCTGGAACAGCCTTGAAAATGTTCCCTTCAGGTCTCAGACAACGCCAGGCTCTCATCTACAGTCCCTTACACACCATGGGGTCCCTGCAGGAAAACCAAGCAGATTTCACCTGGGAGGATGGATTTGCCGCCAGAAGAGAGACCCAACACCCATAAAAACACCCAGATGACACCTCTACCCTTCCAGAGGAGAAAGAGCCCTGGATCAAAAAAACCCCAACACAAACTCTGAGCTGGTTATGCATGGTATGCACTGCCAATTACTTAAACAAACGGATCACAGGAGCTGGCACAGCCTGTGGCCAAGAAACAGCAGCATCTGGAGGGAGCAAGGGCTGTGGGGCAGGCATGCCTGCCAAGCCACTGAGCTGACCTGTGCCCCAAAAGGCACCTCTTTGAAGCCTCAAATCCAAAATGTAATAGGGCAACACAGAGAAGGGGATGAAAGAAGATCAAAGGTCTGGAGGAACCTTCCTGCAAGCAAGGACTTGTGCACACCAGGACTTCTCAGCCTGGAAAAGACATGGCTGGAGAGGTTATGGCTACAAAGTCAGGCATGGCCCAAAGGTGGCTGAGCAGATCTGCAAAAGGATTGGCTTTGCTGCCTCTTCCCAGTGCAAAAACTGGGGCTAATTCAGAGCATGTAGGGCCTTGTGTGGTGGGGGTCAGACCTGGGGAGCTCCTTGCCCAAGGATGCTGTCAGCTGTGATATTTGCATGAGTTCAAGAGAAGATTAGACCAGTAGATGGAGAAAACATAATCTGGATTAATAAATGCAGACAAATGCTGTTTACAAAGCCTGTGGGACTGTGCTCTTGACTGTGTTAGTAGCAAATGGTGAGGGGCCATATGGCCACACTCTGCCCATGTAGACCTCACTCCTGGAGGCAGTGACAAGGGGTGAGAATTGAGGGAATGCTAAACAACATGCTCTTGGGGCACCTACTGCTCCTGAAGCCTCAGGATGCTCAGCAATTCAGACCCTTGATCTGGCTTAGTGCAGGGGTTTCTACTTCCTCATGGCTAAAGAGCCCCATGGATTGCAGCCTTGTCCCAGGATCAGAGCTGTCCTACAGTTTATCAACAGGAGAGCAGAACACTAAGTGATTTCTCCCTGTAGTGTGTGTCCTCAGCCTACATCCAAGAGACTCAGCCACAGCCTCAACCAGCTTATTTCTAAAGTGTGACATGTTATACTTAGAACAGAGGTCCTCCCACTGAAGAATCATCTATCTCTCACACGGTTCAAGCTCCATCTCCAAGCTCATGTGATCCCACTCAGCCCATGGCCATGGCCGTGTTCCTGCACCACCAAAAGCACACTGCTCTCAGCAGTCAGCATAAAGCCACCCACCTTCCTCCCCCCACCCACTTGTCAGATGGGAACACACTCTTGCCAGCTCCCAGAGGGGAACAGGAAACCTTTGCCAGCCCCATGCCAACCCTAGGGCAGCAGGTCTCACCTGCCAGCTTCAGGTGTGCTGAACTATATTTGCCAGCTCGGGCAACCACAGAGCTTTCATGTTCAATCAAGTGAAAGCTGCTAGGGCGTGGGGGCAGTAGATATCTGGCTGTAGGTCAAGATGCCCATGTGCTCCTTGTCCCTCCCATATTATTTTTTCCTCAGCCATCCCTGACTTTCCTCTGAGTACACATGATGTGGATGTGGGATGTGATGTCAAACCAGAAACTGAAGTCTGGCTTTTATGGCCTTGTGGGATCCCCAGTGCCAATAAGAGGTGCCAGGCACCAGCCAAACCCATGTTGGGTTTGTGTCTCGTTCCTGTTGGGAACCACCTCATTCTGGTACAGAGAAGGACCTCACAGAGAAGTCTTTTCAAGTTCCCATTAAGCCAGAAAATGCCAGTGTCTCTGCCTGAATTATATTTTGCCAGCTCAATGGCCCCAGGCCCAAAGCCCAGGACTGCAGAAGCTGTGACAAACCTCTGTCCCTGGACACAGCAGAGGAGAGCTGTTTGAACTGGAGCTGCTGCACTCCCCGTGCAGGATAGAAATCTTGCCTAAGCCAAATGTTAATGAGATGGCACAGGCTCTGGGCAGGCTTTGTGCTTTTTTTCCTCCTGGATTAAGCAGCGGCATGTGAGGATCATGGAGCTGAATGGCTGACAGCTGAAGGTTAACATCAGGTCAACAAGCCCTTTTTTCCTGCCTTTCAGTCCTGAGACTCCGAGGTGGGAGGGTTACCTAAAGCAAACATTTTTTAAAAGGCAGTTCTCCTTTCTTCCCTGTCTCTTTCCCTTTCTTGCAAGGAAACTGCCCTGAGTTTGAAAGCCAGATTGGATGCTGCTTTTCCATGAGTGTCAAGATTTGGGAGCAACAGCGAGCCATGGCTCTTCTCCCCTCTGAAGTCCACTGGGTCTCTCTTTCCCAGGAAGAGCTCACTCCTACGCACCTGCAAGTGTCTGCAGGCACCTGAGCTGTGTGCAGAAAAGCAGGCTTCAGCTCCTGACTTTGCAGCTGATCTCCTGGGAGATGCCAGGCATGTTGCTTGCAGCCTGACTCAGCCACCCTTGGGTTTCCTTGTATTGCAGAAGCATAACTGAGGTCTTGGCTCTGGTGTCTCTTCTCCAAAACAGAGGTCTTCACCCTCCCCTGATCATCCTCTGGTGTGTGCTGAGATAGTGACATTCCCAAAGGAGTGGTGGTTTCTGTTTGATCATCTGGGTGGTACCACAACTCAAACACCACAAGTGGCTGCTTTCGCCCCATCCTCCTGTGCAGAAGGCTGGAGGCTGCCCTGGCCTGCTCCCAAAACCACCAATTCTCATCAAAGGTGTTAAGGACAGCAGAGCAAAACATGGTACCTTAAAGGTCCTTTTGCAAGGCAGAGTGTGATGACTCAATTGCTACACACCTTTTGAAGCAGTGTTCCAACAGCTGCACTGGATGGGGGGCTCCAGGGCAGTTTCTCCTGCAAAGAGAAGTGACTTGGGGTTTTTTTTTTCTTACAGGGATCCAGCTGGGCAGTGAGGGAACTTCCGAATCGTGGCTGTCCAAGCCAAACCCAGTCAAGTGTGCTGCAGGGATGAGGTTTCCCCACGCTTCCCGCTGCCTCTGCTATGGACACGTCAATCCTGAGCCACAGACTACTGAGCAGCTTGGAGAGGAGGAAGAGGGGAAGAAACAGGAGGAAAAATAAGTCATAAACCACCACAAATGATTCTGTCATCACCTTCTGGCCACTGCTTCAAGCCTTGCTACCATTCAGAAGTTACATTGATTTAAAGTTGTTGGAGTAATCAAAGTGGAACAAATTTCCCAGTCATTGTTTTTTCACATAGATACAGGCAGACTCCCCTCCCCCCCATAAATAAATAAATAAATAAATATGCAGACACACACCTGTAAAATTGAAGCATGATCCTTTACATTGTCATAGCTTATTCTTGCCCAGGAAGGAGGTACTAGTATGGAGTCTTAAAAGATGTGTTACCAAGAGTTGCAGCCCTGAAAACACAAAACTTTTTACTTTTTCACTTTCAAAACACCTGCTACATTTCTTATTGGTCTTTACACCAATAAAAATGTCATGTGTGCTCTTGGCAAATTAATCCAAATAATTAAGACTGCAAATCTAAATTAGAGGAACCCCATTAAGTCTTTCTGTATAAACTCTCATCTTAATTCAGGTTAATTTGTAATTCTTTGCAAAATCCTTAATTAAATTGAAGGGACCATGAGTCCATTATGTTCCAAATGACACTGTCAGTACAGCTCTTGGTTCATTTTAAATTGCCTGTCATAATTACACCAGAACAAAAGCACCTGAGAGTTTCTCTCTTCTTTGGGGAGCCAAGAAGCCCTCGGGGTCTGTGAGGGGACTTGGAGACAGTGATAACCCATCCAGGCCATTTCTCTAAACCTGGTGCTGTGGACAGATGTATGACCACTTAAGCAGAAAAATGTCCCTTTTGGGCTCTCTATCCTGCAATCTCAGCATCTTCCCCACCTTCCCAGCACCTGCTGATCTCTGATGCAGCTTAGGAAAGGAATCAGTCACTTCCTAAGGGTGTGTGGGGAGGCAAAAAACCCCAATGCAAAATATAATTCAACAGAAGTATAAGTGACATGACATGGGGTAATCATTTGGACAAATGGAGGACAGAGAGAGTTGTTTTTGCTGGAATAGTCAGCTGGACAAGAAGAATGTCTATAGAAAAGATGCTTTTGATCACAATCTGTGATATGGGTTAATAATGCCTTCTTGGACAGTCTAAAACAGGTCCCTTACATTGTTATCTCTGCTCTGTGCTGGTAATGCTTTTCAATAAAAGTAAGCAATGCTCAAAGAGAGCTACGAAATCAGATGGGGAGTAAAGTGATGAGGTATGCTGGTAAAGGAATTTGGATCATTTTGCCTAGGAAAGGGAGGGCTTTCAAAACAGAAAGGGCTGTGATAGACACCAGGGTTGGTGCAGATAGAATTAAAGCAATGCTCTGTTGTGGGGGCAAAGGAGGGCTAGGAGGGGGAAAACATCTCTATGTAGCTGTCAGGACAGCAAAAATCAGTGCTGGTGCTGCACTGGTGGGAACTGGCAAGGAAAAACTGTCAGAAGAGCCAGGTCAGGGCTGGGCAGCATGATGTCACCTTCCCATGCCCTTTCCCTTTGCTCCTTTCCTCCCAGCCCAACAAAATCTCATGTTTCGTTTGACTCAGGCAAGGTAACAACACAGGGGATTAGCTGCCTGGTATCATGACAAGGCAGGTGAGAGCAAACAACTGCAAGGAGCTTATCATGAACTTATCTTTGTGTTTGGAGCTCGTTGTTGCCAGCTGGGTTTCAGTCACTGACCATGTGGTTTGTGTCGTGGAGATGCTGCAGCCTGAAAAATTAGGGAACAAGGAACAGTAATGGTACCCAGCTCTGAATATTTCCATTTAGCTCAGTATCCCTTAGCCTTGCATGATGTTGCTAGCTGAGGAAGGGATGGAGACTTTTCCTAGAGCTACCAGTGTGGAGATAAGACTACAAAATTATTCTGTTCCCGCATGCCAAAGGCACAGACGATTACAATTTTTCTTCTGACTCCTACTCATCCCGCCTCGTAGAGATCAGATTAATCGTGGCACATGATCAAAGAGATTGAAATGAAGAAACCAAAAACCAAATGGCTGCAGTTACACTGCTGCAAAACTTGGGTGCAGATAAGGACTGTAATTTTGCTGTGCAATAGCCTGGGCTCAGAGAAGTGAGGAACACAGTGCTAACCCCATGTGTTTTTGTCCTGACAAAGAGCCTGGCTGCCCTGTTTCAATGAAAACTCTGTTAGCACATTGCTAGCTTTGAGAAAAAATTACTGCCTCTCTGGAGAGTACAAGCAAGGTGCAAGACCCGTGAAAATGAGCAGAGCTGCAAGGAGACTTTGCCATGCGGCAAATGCACGTGGTGGCTTCGAGCACTTGTGGGCTGAAGCTCCTGCACACAAAGCCCTACGTGTCCCCAGGTCGCTGTGGGGTCACTGTGCTGTAGCACCTCCCCTGCGGAGCACCAGCATCACCCCACACATGAGCCCGTAAATGCACCACCCTTCTCCTGGGACAGGGCAGCTGCTTTAATGAAGGATGACCTCCCTGCAAGGGGAACTTGGCAGTGCGGGGCACCCGTGTCCCACCCACTCCTCCTTCTCTTACTCCTCCTCCTCTCCTGCTCCTGGCACACCACCCACAGGCCCCGCTCTGGCCACCCTCGGCAGCTCCTCTGAAGCAGAGCCAGATGGAGCTGCCAGCTCTCCCTTACGAGATGGCGCAGGCTTTCCAAGCCGCCTCTTCCCGGGACTGCCTACTCCTGTGTGGGAGGTGCAAGCGAGGCACGTGTTGCTTCCCCTGGTGAGCTTTCCTCCAGCCCGTCCCAGTGCCAGCGCTGAAGCCTTTCCTTGGTGGTCCTGCACAGCTGCCAAGCATCAAAGCCAGCTCAGATAAGCACCGCATCACCTCTTCCAGAGGCCCTCTGGAATTCAAGGTATAGCATTGCAGCTGGTGACTCAAAAGCCAAGGGCTGCAATTTCTGCGGTCACCCTGTTGTGTAAAAAGTGTCTTCATGCACAAAACCCCTGTCCATGGACCCTGACCTTGCCCACCATTGCTCTGAAGTAGTGCCAGCAGCAGAATTCCCAGCCTGGGAACTGAAATTCCTGCAAAAGCCCGCCTTCTTGCACACTCCCAATTTTTATTCCCATTTAACATATTTGGGAGGCCCAGAGGGAAGATTATCCACCACTGCCCCTTAGAAAGACCTGCCCTAGGCATCCTGTGGGATCTGCTGCCTACAAGGACAGCTGGGAGGTCGCAGGGAAGATGTCACCTCCTGTGATACATATCAGATGTGCAGATGACATGTTGTGCAGGGTGAGAAGAGCCAAGACCACTGTGGGCTGATGGTTTCAGCAAATCCCATCCTTAGGTAAAATCCTGTCTTTAATTCCCAGCATTTTACTACGTCAGTAAAGGCCAGCACACATAAGGGAGGAAGCACAGGCACCCTGGCTGCACTGCAGCTTGCCAAAAATGAATTCAGGTGCTGGCCATGCTGCAGATCCTTACCTCAGGTTGCTTTGTTGGGCTTTACCACAGTTCCGAGCCTGCTGCAACCAGAGGTGCTGGGACTGCTGCCTTTGGAATATGGGAAGTGACCAGTAAGGGACTGCAAAGGAGCAACCAGGCAGGTGTCAGATTTCCAGTGCTTGGGAAGCAGAATGCAGCCTTTTGTAGGCTGGATGACACCGCCCAGCACAGACTTGTGTGTCTCTCACTGCCATCGACAGGGATCAGGCTGTCTTCACACATTTCTGGGAATCTTCATTTGTGCTTGAGAGGCACTTGCGGCCTCAGTAGCCTTGCTGACCAGGGAAGGACTGGAATACTCAGGGATACAGCCTTTCCTTTGCAGGGAGCAGGCAGAAACACCTCATCCTGCCTTTTTTCATGCTGGGCTTTCAGCAGTTAGATAAACCAGCAAAATTCTCTTGTAAAAGGAGAAAAAACCCCTTTCACATCCAAAATGGGAAGCCTGGGTGCTGCCCTGGGCCCCAGGGCTGCTGTTGGGTGTCTACCATCTCCTTGGGAATTAACACCACTCTTGCACGGAAGGAAGGATGGCAAACAGGACATTTTAGTGATGTGGACTTTGCCCATCATCCGGGATGGTGGCATCTGCCACACCAGGCCCAAGGCCACCACCTTCTCCAGCAAGAGGGCTTAGGGGGTTCCTAAGGTCTGTTGTGACCAAGGGTGCTGGTTGTCACCTGCAGCTGACCCCTGAGTGACAACAGACACATGATAATAAAACAAATACACAAGAAAATCCCTTTCACCCCCTCTCTGCTGGCCTTCACCCAGGACGCAGGGTGCGTCCCTTCGCTGGCTCAGCTTTCTCCATGGTAACAGATGGATGGCGCAGTCCCATCCCCCTTCATGATGCTGGGGCGGGCGGGTGGGAGACAGATGGCAACGGAGGGGAAAAGAGTCCAGATCCTCCTAAGTGGCAAAAATTGCAGGAATCCCTGATTGCTGGAGCCAAGACGTTGACCCAGAGCCGTGGGAGGGAGGGAAGGTGGAGGCGCGTGGCTCTGCTGAGCCCGGAATAGCAGAGCAGCTGCTAAGTTATCACTTGTAATTATTACAGCATATGGGAGGGAAAGAATAGCTCTCAAAGGGAGAAAAACAAATAAGGAAAAGGCGGGCTGCCACAGGGCTCAGCCACGGGAAGAGTGACACAGCACTGCAGCAGGTCCCCACCAGGTGGGCAAGGGCATGGGAGGACAGCTCTTCCTCTCCACAACCCTGGCAGCAATTTGGGTGCAAATATTTGCACCTGCAGTGCCAGGGGCTCACCCATCTCCCAGGATGCCCACTGCCCACTCAGGAGCATGGATGTGCTGGGGAGGAGATGACAGTGGCCAGGGTGTTTCAGAGGGACGGAGCCTGGCATACTCCCCCTGGTCCCTTCTCCATGCACAATCCTACTGATTGCTCTGTAATTTGAAGGATGCAGGGCCATGCACAGCAAGTGATGATGCTGGAGCACAAAGTGCCCCAGGAAACCAAAGGGAAAAGCCTCAGGGACAAGCCCTGCATGGGAGAGCCTGCTCTTGGAAGTACATGGAGCAAGGAAGAGGTGACATGCAGCAGCATGAGGGAGAATAGAGAAATTGGGATAACAGTCTGTGAATGAGTAGCAATGACAGTCTCTCTTAAATTCTACTGCACCTGCAAAACAAACATTGTATCCCCTCATAGCAGTTGTTTTTCTGGGCTTTCAATCTAAAAATGGCAACAAGTCCTTGGAAATGTGGAGCCATTGGCAGCTGCACCCACTGCATCCCAGTATGGGGACAAGGAGTGTTGAGGGGATGCCATCCTGCTCACACCCTTGGAGAAAGCTTGTGAGAATAAATGGAGAAAAATCTAACCATATCTGCTGTGTATTAAATGCAAAGGTTTAAGCTCACTGATGAAATTCACTGCCACTGAGCTACAGATTTTCCTGAGAGCCAAAGAGCATTTTGGGCCCATTTTGATGTTTACTTGTCCTGTGCAACAGGCATGTAGCCACAGAGGTGAGGCAAGATGAGGAAGAGATGTTACTTGTCCTGTTTGTTCCTATGCTCTGATGGCTTTTCCCTGGGTGTCTGTTACTGGCTACAATTGGAAAGGATGCAGGAACAGGGACAAAGGGTTAAGGGGCTAAATATACTCTAACAGAGAGATTTTTATATTCTCTTATACTCGCCTGTCTCCTGCTTTTCAGCTATATTTACTTGTCTACTACTGCCTTCTCCCTGACAGCATCATGAATTTACTCAGAGCATTGGCACATGCCTGCTCACCTAGGTGAACTCTAGCTCATCCCTGGGTCTCTCATCCCAAGCCAACCTGATCCCAGTGTGAAGAGCTTGTGGCTCCAGTGAAAAGCACCAATGTATGTCCGAGCAGGAGATGGGGAACCCTGGACACACTGGGCTGATGTGTCAGGACCAAAGCACACCACTCCCAGACTGAAGCCACGAGCTTGGAGCAGTGCCTCCCAGAGGTCAGCAGGACACAGATATAGATGGGTGCTGGGCACCTGCTGGTCTTATGGGAGCCTGGGAGATGCCCTTAAGCTCTGGTAGCCCACTTGGACATGCAGCATAGACAGCTGCTGAATGGCAATGCTGCTGCAAACAAAGCTGTGATAGAAGCACTGGAAACAGGAGATGGTTCAAACTCTGTGATCCAGAACAGGAGTGAATTGCATGTGACAGACAGCAGCTCCAGCACCCATTAAATAAACTAACCAAACCCTGTTAGTGCCCCAGGATCCTTGCCAAGACAGGCACTGTGCTTGGAGATTGAAGGGCCAGCTCTGCAGCTAGCACATAGAAGCTAGCCTGGGTGAGAATCAGGGAGGCAACACCCATTTGCACCAGATGGAAATCTGGCCTGATGCTTTATAAACCACTGGCCCTGCCAGAAGGGCTTATCCCCCTCCATGCACCCCTGTTTCTGCTCAAGGGCTTGTCTGGGTGACACCTCCACGGGTGGCATAAAAGGACTTCTGCTGCCTTTGTCATGAGGCTGAAATGCTGCTTGGCTGCACATGTGTGGGGTGACCCCACCACACATCTGTACCTGGGGGTGCTTCCCACTGCATCGACATCTCAGAACAGAGGGAAACAGAAATGCCGAGCTTGCAGAGTTGCTTGGGCCTTGTGTCCTCTGTCTGCAGTGACCCGGAGCAGGGAAGGGCTGTGACAGGGCAGATGGGGAATGTGCCTTGGGGTAGGACACAGCTTGGGGCATCCCTGCCCACGGCATGGGGTTGGAATTAGGTGATCCTTAAAGTCCTTTCCAACACAAACCATTCCATGATCTAGAATGAAAGGATTCTTACAGTCTTTGTGCCAGAGACTCACTGGGAGACTGTGCTGGCTCAAGCATCCAGGAGGAGACAAAAGCCTGCCAAGAGCTGCAAATGCAGGAGGAGTGTGTTTGCAGTTCTTTGCTATCTCCACGCTGGCCCTGAATTGGCAGTGGCTGAGCTACAGACCCCATCAGGGCCTTGGGGGCTAAGCTCTTCTTGTAGCAGGATGCTCTGCCTAGGTGGGGTAAAACAGCTTAGACTTTACCCGATTTGCAGAAGTTATCAGGTTATCAGTGGCAGATGGAGTAGGAGGGGTCAGGCTGCTTTTGGTGCTGAAGAATGCTGAGAGGAGGCTGACTCATCAAGCCCAAAGTTAAACATTCTGAGGATGTGAAGAACAATGTTTCCTGACAGAAACTGGCACTGGTGAGGAGGTGGCAGACTAAGCTCCTGATAAAGAAACCAACAAGTGCTTGTACTGATGACTTAACTAATAGTGCTGAGCTAAAGGCTGCAGAGCTGACACAGGTGGCTTACAAACATATGGCTGACAGACAATCACTTCATAGTATAAAAACCAGTCCCACTTTGTAATGGCATGGTCCCCTAATACTCCCCTTCTTGGGTCTGTGTGGAGATTCCTCTCTTGAGTGGAGACATCCCTCAAGGCTGAGCAAAGCAGATTTGCCCATGGTCATTGCAATGGGTAACATCAATCTCTACTTAATAATTATTTTGCCAACTTTAATAGAATTGCTTCAATATTTATAAAAAATGGTGCACTATACTAGTAGTTAAACCTATCTGTATTGTGTAGTAAACAATTCTGATTAAAGTGGTTTTAGTCTAATCGTTATCATCATCTACTGAAATAAATCACTTTTTTCATTCATATAAATATATTTGGTTAGCCATCCTTAATTCTGTAGCACAAAGTTGTATAAAGGCTCAATTACACCTATATAATTCTTTAGACATAAACCATTATTGACCAAGGATTGGACCTAGACTGAGAAGGAGTTTAGAAATCAAGGGGATCCTTTCTGACCCCTGTTGACACAATGGGAAGGTCTCCGTGACAGACCTTGTCTGAAACTTCCATTCTGCCTGCACCACTCCTGCATCCCACATTAACCCTGCAGCTCCTGACTGACCTGCCATGCCCTCTGCCCCTGTCTCAGGGCAGGGTGACAGTGATGCCAGAGCCATCCCTGCCAGGGCTTAGCACCTGGCAGGGAGCACACGCACACACAGGTGCACACACACAATCTCCCTCTTGCATTTTTGGTCACCTTCCCAAATGCCAGCATGACATGGCAGCCCTGTCCATCTCTTTCCTTTCTTCTGTACATCACTTGCAAAGTTGCTTGATGTTAAGGTAATTGCTTTTCCCACCACAGCAAGGGCCTCTCATTTGTTTTTACATGCCACTAATCTAATCCATAGGTTTGTGTTTGGACTCCTGCTTCTCCTGGACTGTTAATTAAAAAAAAAAAAAAAAATTCAGGATTGGGCAATAGCAGTTGAAAGAGAAATGTAATACCTCTCATTTTCTTCTTCAAAACTAACACTAGATAAAAGGGATAGGAGAAATCAGGGAAAATATACGGTTTGAGATGTTTATTTTCCCTATTTAAAAATTAATTTTGTTAGTGATCATCCAGAGGAAAAAAGTATTTGTTGCTTTGACCCTACAAGACCTCTAAATATTTTTAATTCCTTGCTATCACTGTGAAGCCCCACCTGGGGAGGTAGCAGGAAATATTCCTTGGAGGATCCTAGCAGCTTTTGGGGCTGACCTTCTGAGGAGGGAAGATTTGATGACTAATCCCAGAAAATCGCCTTCTCCTGGGCAAGATGACCTGTCCTGATCCTGACTGTTGTTCCTGGTGTGCAGCATTTTCCTGGTAAGGGCTGACAGATCCATACCCAGACACTGGAAGGTGCTTGCCCTGGCAAGGCATAGCAGTTGTTTGGGTGGTCTGGGCACACCACGATCTGCTCTAACCCCTCCACTCCTGAGGGGGCTGGAGGGGATCCATCACCCCTGCCTGGTTACTGCCTGCCCCTCTGGTCCAGCAGAACAAGCCTCTCCTCCTGTGGCAGGACTGCTGGTGCTCCCAACCTGTCCCCAGTGCAGGTGTGCCCATCTCCCCTGTGCTGCCCGCTGGAGCACACCTCTTCCTGTGCTTCCAAGTGCCTTCCTGCTTGGACAGACCTCCCAAAGGCTTCCACTGCTTCCTCCCACAGCAGTTTCACCTCTTCTTTCTGCCCTGAACCTGACATCTCTGCGTGTCCTTTATGTGGCAGACGGTACAGCCACATTCCCCGGCACCCGGTCAGCACATGCTCAGCACAGCCCTGCTCTGGGCAGCCTTGATCGGTCCAGGGCACGGCCAGGAGGCAGCACACGCTCAGCACTGTCCCTTACAGGCAGCACAGCCAGGGCTGACGTTTTTTGGCTGGAGAGGAGAGAGCAGGAGCTGTGGTACTCACCTTCACGTCCCTGTCATGGCTTCAAGTGTCCCCTGGGGTGTGGATGATGCAGGTGACAGGAGCCTGCAGCAGCAAAGTGGCCCAGGGATGGAGAAAGGACTGAGCTGGTGCTCTCTGTTGGGGAAGTAGGGTCTGACCCTGCCCACAAAGCAGCACTAAGAATGTGGGTGTTGATTTTTACAAGCTTCCACATGGGGAAAGGGCTGGGACAGAAATTACATGGGCTGGGTGGTGGCAGCTGTTGAGGCCTTGGGACCAGCCAGGGTCTTCCAGTGCTATCCTGACACCAGGAAGAGAGCCAAGATCCCTGCAGATGGAGCCACAGAAGAGAGAGTAAAAGTAACAAATGCAAAGTGTGCTTACCTCACACCACTTCTCCAGAGGTCCTGCTGAGGTGCCAGTGAGAACCAGGAGCAGGGCAGGGGAAGGATGGAAGAGACAAGAGTGGGGATAGAAGGGAGAGAAGTGGCAGAGAGCTTTCACACACCCGGGCTGGGAGAGGGCTGGTTTCACACTGGAAGGCCTGGCAGCAGGGACTTGCCCAGTGGCACTGGGGAGCACAGTCCCCAGTGGAAGCTCTGCCTGCTCTGCTGGGTTCCAGAGATAAGAGGTCCCTGCTCACCAAGAGAGGAGAAGCTAGAACACAAGCCATGCATGGTTCTGAGCCTGTTTGCAGCTTGTAGCTATAGGCTGTGACAAAGATCATCTCTTTAAGACATGCTGGGGTTGCACACAGAATTATCATATGGACATGTCCTATAACACCCCAAAAGCACCTCAGCTTTCCAGTGACAAAGTGAGTCTGGGATGTTCTCCACTACACTCTGGGGGCATTGCAGGGTTCCTAAGAAAGTATTTCTGAATACATCAAAGTGGTGAGTGATACAGTAAGCCACGACCACCATAGTGGATTTGGGGCACCACACGAGGCCAGCACACTGGATGCTGGATGGGTAAAAAGAAAATGTTGAGCCCACTGAGTGCCAAACGCCTCCAGAACGCCCTGGAGCCGCTTGAGTTTGGTTTCCGAGTCTTTTGGCTTGTAAAAGTTGCATTTGTGAGACTCTCCTCTTCCCTCTAGCGTCCATTCCCAGTCATTCCTCTTGCTCTTCAAACCCAGCAGAAGCGCTTGCTGGATGCATTTGCACTCACTCAGGCACAGGTTTTGTATCTATAAATGATACTACGGTTCTCCACCCAGTAATCCGACGTTTTCTTTTTCTGGTTTACCCTGTACCATGCAGGAGGATCCTGTTGCAAGGCTGTTGTCTCCTGGCAGCTTAAAAAATTATCTCAATTACTACCTTAATTTTAGCATGATCACTCTGGACTCCAGCCGGGGACGCACAGCCACGAGGTTTCTGATGGCAGTGTGGAGAGGACGCCCTGTTGAGGGATGGGTCAGAGCGAGCCCCTGCACTTGTTGCCTGTGTAAGACCATGCTACACCTCCTCTCAGAACACATAACTTCTCCTTGGGCTGTAGGAAATGAGGGCAGAGATTAGAAGTTACTGCAGTGCCCCTAAGGCTGGATCAAGGCTGTCACTGAAAGGTTGTTTTGTTTCTGGTGACAGCAAGAGACCTCCAGGGTAGGATCTCCATCACCTGGGTCACCTCCCAGCTGGCTGAACTGGTTTCCAAAAGTACAGCCATAATCCTCCTCTTTGAGGAGAGACCTCCCCCTTCTGGGGATGGGGCAGCAGATCTGCCCTCCCAGATGCACCTGCACCAGGCCAGCTCTGGCCTGCTCAAGGTCTGCTCTGGCACCTTGAATTCAGCCCAGGACAAGCCCTCCTTGGTGTCCTACAGCTGTCCTTCCCCACCTGTGCCTCTCTGGAAGGGCCAAAAGCTTCCCAGACTGGCTCAAAGAGCCACGTCCTCTGAGGTATGCTGCCCCAGTGCTCACAGGCTGTCTCTACTCTCCAAGGCTGATCCTTTGTCTCACCCAGGACATTTCCAGTATCTCCTGGGGTAATTTTAGAGGAGCAAAACACAATAAAAACATGGCCAGGATTCTCTGGTGTAATAAGAAAGCCATTGCAGGGCAGGATTCTTCTCACCTGGCAATGGATGATACCAAGCAGACATCTAGGCCATCACAAACGCTGTTTTATCAGTGGAGAGACTGGCACTGCTGCAGCATGAGCCATCTGAATCATCATACCCCAGAAGTACCTGTGTCCCACTATGGGTGCAGATACTGCCCGTGGCAAGGAGCCCAAGCCTGTCAGGCTCTAACAAGCCAAGGAACCATGTAGGAAATGATCCTGAGTGAGCCTGCATTTGTGTGTATTTGAAGAAGGGACATGTATGACATTTCCCTTCCTGAACATCTCCTGTGTTTTCTCCACCTCGACAGCCAAACAAAATATCTTCTATTCATCCTTTAATGAAGATTAATTTGTTCCAAGTGCAAAGCAATCCCAGGCCTTCAATGAGAGTAATGGCCTTGGCAACAAGCACGACAGCCATGAGCCCTGGCGTTGTGCAAGCAGCTGCCATGGGGACACTGGACAGGGTGAGCATCCCCTTTGGCCTGTTCCTAAATGGGATGCTAAGGTGTCCACCGTGGGCTGGGCTCTGCAGAGCTGGTGTAGAACCCAATCCATATCTGAGCAGGAGCCACCTTTGCTTGTCAGGGCCCATTTGTCTGGGTGGGATGCTGTCCCAGACATGCACCCCTTCAGGGGGAGGGATGATTCTTAGTCAGTGAAATAACTGGCTGGCACGTAGCTCCCTACTTCTTTCTCCCATGTTTTATTTAAAGTTCTGGCTGAGTGGAGCCTTTCAGTATGCAGGACACCACCAGTCACTCCAGCAGGGCTGTTTGTGGGACACCAGCTAAGTGATGCTGAGAGGCCTCCTGGACAGATCATGCTCCTGCTAATGCTGCAGCATTGTCACTTTGAGCCAAATCCCTTGGTTCTGAGCCCAGTTCCCTGCAGGGCAGCTGTTCCCAGCTAACCAACCTTCCCTTAGCAGTGTGTACTGGTGAGACTTGGCTCCCAGCTGAAAACTCTTCCCTGCAGTGCTGATTTATTAATAGGTGAGGGGAGCAGTTCTTGCCCCTCTCTCCAACTTACACACTAGCTATCAATTTGGCAGCCAGCAGCAAATCCCATTAAGGCAGTGAGATACTTAAAGGCATCAGCAGTTCCTGGCCCATTACAAGAATGAGGGGATGGACTCTGGTAATGTACATCTGAAACTGGTCACATCCAACTGGAAGCAAGGATCCTACTGAGACAAATATTAAGAGTCTGCAGAGGCAGGGATGGGAATAAGCTCATTCATTAAAGGACTTTGTCTATATTCAAGGGACCAATGTTTGATTTTAACAGAGGAAACAGTGACAAAAAGCCCACACAGTGAAATTCTCCTTTTTCCCTTTTGGGCCCAGAGAACTGAATTCACAAACAGCCCATCATGTCTTACATTTCCTAATTAGCCTAATTAAGACATGGCTAGCTTTTCCATTTTCTAGATGAAAAAGGTGGAAGATGAACAAGCAGAGGGCAAGCCAGGGCAATAATTTTCCCTGTGGATCTGTTATAGCTGTTCAGACAGCAATGGCCCTGTTTATTTCCCTTGTCCTGGAAACTTGCAAGAGACAACATCGTGGCAGCCCTGGGAAACGCTGAGGTGCACCCACTACTGGCAGAGAGAAGAGAGGAGGCTACCAGCCCTTCTTCCCCATCAGACTGGGCTGTGATCACAAACTTGCTCTCTTAGGAGGCCTCTCTGCTGTTCCATGCATGACAGGCTGGCCACCCAGCTCTGGACACTAAATCCCCTCAGACACAAGAGCAGATGGCATCCAGCCTTACCCGTCCATCCCTACGGACAGCACCTGCAGAGGTGACAGAACACCAGCTGATGCAGTGATCAGTAGGTAGGCTGGCCATCTCCTCCTGCCCCTGTGAACACACCACACCACCACACAGCATGTGACTGCCTTGGTTAGGCACTGGGGCAGAGCTGCTTAATGAGGGGTGGGGTGGCTGTCCTGAAGGTCACACACATCCTGAGAGTTACCACTGGGGTGCCTCATGGGAAAACACAACAGGAAACCCTGAGCTAAATGGTTTTGATGAAGCCCTCAGGCTCTGATTTCCCACATACAGGGCAGAGCTGGTTTTTTTCTGACCATTTCTCCACATCCTCTCTGCCAGCTCAGAGAAGCTTCTTGCTCTATGCACATACAGAGCCAAGTGGAGTTTGTGGTGAGATGAGAGCACAGATGCTTTTGAGAGACTTTCCAGATCTGTACCAAGAGTTTTGTCTCTGCAGATGCTCATGTCCAGACTCAGTTTACACACCCACGGATCTTTTTTTCCCCCTCCACCCCTTTGAAATGAAACATGTCGATTGAGAAGGAGGCTCTGAATATTTGGAGAGGACAGTTCCACCCATCACCCCCTGGTATGACCCTGGATATAGAGAAGGGTCACTTCTGTCAGTGTCCCCTTTCTTTTACAAGGCCAGGGGTTTTTTTTGTGTGTGATGGTATGGTCAGTGGCACTGGCAATGAGTCAAATTTAGGAGCCTATTGAAGGACAGAGGAGCTGTTGCTGGGTGAAATCCTGCCCGCATCCATAGTATTGCAGGAAATCACACACCACATAGCTTTAAATTATTTTTGATAGATGATTTCTGCTAGGAGACACCAAAACTGGGCAAACTTGCTTCAAGCTCCAGACTGTTTTGTAAGATAGAGTGGTGCAAGGAGCACCATGACAAAAGGAAGTTTTAGGGCTTTATCTATTATTCTGCTTCTCTAAGTCAAGATGGCCAGCAGAAAGAAAGCATAAATCAATTCATTAACCCATCGTGTAATTACTGTTTTATAAACTGATTTTAAAAATGTAATCTAACATAGTAATTTAAACAGGAAAAAATGTGACGATGCTTGGTTTGAGACTGCAACATGAATAGACTTGTATGGCACAGTCATTTGGAACAGCATCTCACAGACTGCAGTCACTAAAACACATGTTTTGGATCTTACCTGAACATGAAGCAAATGCCCTATTGAAAAAAAAAAGATGATTCCCTTACTTCCCTGCTTTGCTGCATCATCACTTAAAATTATCCAATTATAATAAATTGGAAAGTCTGTTTGCTCTGAAAATGCTAGAAATGGGATGGAGGTGAAAGGCACATGCAAAGGATGCTCTGACACCTGGTGACAGAAGTCAGCTCTGCTAGAGGAATTCTGGAATGCAATATCTGTTCAGAGGAAGTGAGACAAATCCTTCCAGGTAGCTATGGAGCAAACAAACATGTTAATATTGGGATAAGACACTTGTTGAGCATTTGCTCCCATAGCAATGAATTGTACAAGAACCTCCAATGCCTGTGAATAGGGTGAGCTCCTGTGGGGACGTAAACTCTGAAACCATCCAGACTTGCTGGGCTGTTCCTCAGGCAACACACCCCTCCCTTAGAACCTCCTCTGGTCAACACTTCCTCTCAAGCCCTTGGTTTTGGCCCTCAGATGTTTAACATCCAGGACTGCAAAAGACACGTTGCTGGCTGCTGGTAGGTCACCTACTCCAGCCCACTCCACAGACTGCAGGCTCCATGCTCTGCTTTATTTGGCATCCCTGCCTGACTCACAGAGCTGGGCATGGTGTGGATGAGAGGAAGTATGATGGGATTTGTTCTGTTCTAGTGTGTATAGGTTGCAAAAATAACCCCATTTTTCTGTAATAAGAAGTTCATGAGCTCATTGGTTGATCAGTGGTTGCTTTTAAAATATTTCTGGACCAGCTGTAACCTCAATTGAGGCAAATCACGTTATTTGTTTGAACTGCTCTGTGTTTAGCTTGCAGAATAAGCTGCAAGTTAGCATTGATCCTTCATGGCTTCACTGTGTACATGGCTCCAACACATGCTGGCAACTGGGTATCTTCTAGGACTGAAGACTTCTGTTCTGAGATGTTTTTGTGGCAGTGGATCTGCCTGGCAACGACAGCAGAATGGACCTGTCAGTCAGGGGCCAAGCAGAATTCATTGGCCTAAACCTCCGCGAGGCTTTTGTGGATGAGCAGGCAGCTGGATGCTGGTGGTTGATCTCTTTAGAAGGGCTCTCATCCATGATGGGCCTGAGGAAAAGAGGAAAACTGTGTGGTGAGACTGCACTCTGGACTAGAATATCTGCATTCTCCTCACCAACTCTGAAAACTGAACCAAAAGCTGCCAGGCCTGGGAGAAGCCCCAGGCACATGAGCTTCCCACACAAGGCACATGCTCTGTGCCTATGCTGACTCCAAAGTCACTACATTAACTCAAACCCAAGCTGTCATGTCACAAGTCCTCTGTTGTATTTCTTCAAAGAAGCAACAAGATGCTAAATTTACAGCAAACAGGTTCAGAAATAAACATGTTCTGGTGCATGTGACACTTCTCTAATACCTACTTTATTTTCCAGAGCTCATTCTCACATGAATTTGTGTCAGGGAAAAAACCCAATTGGGATGTCAGGAACCCTTCCTGCAGTGTACTGGAGGAGAGTTTTGAACAAGTGCCACAAAATCTTTGCAACAGCCACAGCATTGGCTCTGGGTGGGGAACATGAGAATGGAGCAGTAAGAACACAGCACAATTCTGGGCTATTATTCAAGGAAATACAAAATTTACAATACTCAAGCTTTAAGGAATGTGGGAAAATGTTTCATTAGCTTTAGACAGTCAAAGGTAAATGTCAGCATAAATAAAAGAAATTCTTTTTACAGAAGAAGCAGGAAACCCAAGAAACAACAAAGACATCTGCTTTTTCCTGCCGTCAAGTCCCTTCCATTTTCCCCAGATGCATTCCTGTGCACATGCCTGATCCTTGATGACCCAAGAGGTGCTGGTCCTGGAATGGGCCTTTGCTGGCTGGTGCAGCCCACTGGCTGGTGCTGGCCTTGGGATCCAGAGGCAGCCCGTGTGCTGTGCAGGCCCAGGAGAGCAGGTTCTTTGTCCAGAGGCTGGGCTGAATTCTCTTGATGAGCCTTTGACTGGCATTGCTGTGTACACTGCCTGTCCTTTTGGCTGGGTATTTTTAGGCCCCTGAGGTTCCTTGTTTTCCAGGGTCTTGCTGCAACATCCACTGCAGAGGCAGGTGAAAGGTTTTTTGGAGGGGATGGAATCAGATGATGTTTTGTGTTGGAGAACACTGCACCCTCCTGAGCCTGTGAGGAACCTGAAACAGAGTGGAAACACAGTGATTTACCTGTTCATCTGACTGCTGAATGACTAACCCAGGGAATGAAAGGTTTTGGAGATGCTGAGTGATGGAGCTGGGTGGGCAGATGTGTCTCGATGTTGGCCATGTTGAATTGCTTCCTCTGACAGTCGGTTTGGGTGCACTGGCAGCCTCCCTGCCAGCACTGCTGGTGACATGCCAAGCATGGAACAGCTCACAGGCAGAGCTCACGGGGCACACGTGGGCTCACGTGCCCTCCTGTTCTCAGGCAGGATCACACCTGCATCATTCCCTAACAGTGTTTGCACTGACTTGTTCGAAATACCTTAGAACTCCTTCCAGTAATCTGAAATGCAAGGCAGAGGAATAATCTCACATGAGTGGATCTACTTTTAAAATCAGAGGCAGAGATCATGGAATCCCATAATAAGTGCCTGATTGCTGGGGAAAATATTGCACTGCATGCAGGGCTACCTTCTGACTGCTCGTGTTTCAGCCATGTAATTCTCTCCATGTAATACGTGCAACACACAGAGAAGAAAAAACTTGTTGCTGACTTATAAATATAGCCAGCATACACACATGCTTAGAACCACTCTAAATATAGCAGGGATCTGATTGCTCTTGTCTATTGAAAGAACCAACCATTCTATAAATAGCAGGGATCCAATTGCTCTTGTCTATTAAAAGAACCAACTAAGTTGCTGATGTGCACGGTCCAGGGCAGGAACATAATCTAAAGAATGTGCCACCAAAACTCAAGCCCAGAAAGTTCATTTCTGTGGCTCCCAATTGATGGAGATGTATTTTACTGCCTAGGTAAAGCTGATAAAAAGTTTTCATGGAACAGTTTGTATCATACTATATGCTTTTAAAATGTCTAAACTTCATATTTGTTCTTAAGTACAGCTACTCCGAGAGACTGGTATGTCTGACTCAAGAGCCTGAAATAACATTCAACACCTTCCAAAAAATGCAGTCTGTATGGATCTGATGCTGCAAACATTTTTATATAAGAGTGGCTTTGCTCAGATGACTTGTCCTTTTCTGGTTGGGATTGCTTGCAGCAACAAGTTCTTCTGTGAGAAACTCACACTGGATTGGACACACTTCTGCATGTGATCAGGATTCTGGTCAGTCCCCCCTGCCACCTTAGACAATTCAAAATTTCAAACCACTCCATCATCATCCAGCAGATTCAGTCAGAAGATGGACAGTCAGTACAAGGCAACAATCCATACCCAACCATTCACTTTCACAGTGCCATAGAGTGGTACAGTGGTACACTGTGAGATGTTTGTGACGTTGTCTTGTCAATCTACAAAGGTGATGAGACCATCATACTTAATGTAAAGAAATCATATAAAATCTGAAAAAGATCAGATTAAATCTAAAGAGACTACGAGATCATAATGACCACTTCTGTGGTCACTGGCCAATAGGCCATTCCTTTAGATTTTTCCAAAAAGCTTTTATTCTTGTTAGGGAGATACTGTTTATAGTACTGTTAATCTGTTAATACACATAGAGACTTTGACTAATTTAATTATACTTCTATTTTTTTTTCCAAAATATACTATATTTTTCTAAATTTTAGTTGATAATTTTTGCCCTTGAAGGAAATGTAAAATGAAAACTCACATGCTTTTACTTATGGAGAAAAAAAGAGTTGTCTTTATTAACAATAGAAAAAAAAATCAAAGTCGTAATTATCTATGGTCCTCTATTTAATATGTGTTTGGAATAACCATTATTAATGTTTTTAATGTTCTTAAAGACAATATTCAACAAGCAGTGAAGAGTGGGAATTATACTTTCATTCATGTAAATGCAATTTCAGAGAAGCCTTTGGCTTTATTCCTGAGTAGAAGAGCATGTTTCATTTTTAAACCTTTTATTGAATGCATCCTTTTGGTTGCATATCTTTCCAGAATTCCCAGTTGCTCAGCTAAACCTTACTCATTAGCTTGGTCATTATTTACATCAGTGCCAACTGGGTTCAAATACAGCTCAGTAGGAATGACAGGATTTTAGACTCACCTGGCACTGTCATAAATTAATGACACAAGGTAAAAGACAGACACGTCCTTCTACAAGAATTCATGCTAAACTAGTGTGAGATCACCTTTGCTCCTCTTAATTCTACATATTCATGCTGAAATATATTAACTGATGGTCAACACAGCTGGCCACAATGTCCTGCTTAAAGACTGGAATGGATTGCTTAGGGTCTGGCTCTGCAATGGCATTTTCCAATTGCTGCTCTAGAGCACAGATGCCAGACATCATAAAGCACTGGGGTTACCAATGCACCTATCTACAAGCAGAATGTGTTACTGCCCTCCCCCAGGGGTTTAGGTCCAGTACCTGAGGAGGAATGAGAAGAAGGGTCAAGTGAAATCCTTTCACTGAGGTCCTCATCACAGGCCTTCCTCAAGTCATCTTTTGAGCTGTTAGTCAGGCTCCAGTCTTCACCCTCATTCACCTTCAGTGCTTGGCTGGTTTGTTCTTGCTGACCTGTTTGCAGGCACCTGGACAACATCAAGTATCACACCTTGAATTAGCTTTGGAGTGTGTTCATGCAGCTGGTCAAGTGCAGCTTGGCATGGCCACACAGGCAAACATCCAGGCAGTGGATTTAGTTACCCACTGTTACTTCACACTTTCCAGGAGGTATGAAAAATCATTTTAATTGGATCAGCCACCTAAGATGCCTGTGTCTGATTAGCTCAAGCATCTTAATCAGGTGAAGTGGGGCAGATTTAAAATACTACCCAGTGAAGTAAGCTCAGAGAAATAAAACCATTTTTACTTCCAAAATAACCATTACGTGTCTGTGAGTTCTATGAGATCTCAGCAAGGTGGTATTTGTCTTTCAGCCTTTTGTTTGCTTAGGCCAATGTGCTGCTGCAGAAAAGCTCATCCCCTTTCAGCTCTTTTACTGTCTGAAGGCAGACACTGCCAGGGCCAAGAAAGGCTCACCAGCTATGACAAGTCATTTCCTTGCTCTTGCTAAGGACGTGAGCCCATCCTGCCAGTGCTCCAGAGAGAAGGAAGAGGATTCTCCTTCCTTGCCATCTCTGGAGCAGATGCTCCAGGCGGGAGGACTGCCGCCCAAAGCAGGGACAGGAGGGCAGGAGGCCGAGCCTGTCCCTCGAAACCGCCACCAGGTGGCCAAGGCGCTGATTTTATTTTTGCAACAGAAAATTAATGCCCAGTTTATCGCACCGATAGATTCCCCCTGCGGTCTCACCCCTTGTGCTGCTCCATCCATGCTCCCAGGTCAGGGGACACCTTTTCCTGGTGCAGACCTCTTCCTCCTCCAGAGATACAAAGGTTTTCTGTCGTCAGACCAGATGGTTTCAAAGGGGTCACAGCAGGTGGCTGTGGAAATGGCAGAAGTTATCTAGATATCCTTGGGAACTCTTCCCAGCTCCATTTCTAAATGTGGATTTTAGAATGCATCAAAGCCCACTGTTGTTTCTGAGTTTTTAGATAATCCCTCATCATCTTCTAACTCCTCAGTTTTAAGAAGTCCCACTCCCCAGTCAGGTACTGTTACAGCCTGAGGAATCCAGGGTAGCAGTTACAAATATGTTTTTATTTCACTGGATATAAGCCTATAGCACCTATACCAAAAAGCATATTAAGATCAGTACCACGGAAACTGCATCACTGGGTATATGACCACAGTTTGATTCCACATCCCAGTTTTCAGCACACAGTAATTCACTAAAAGGTTCCATTTTGTTTCAGAAAAGCTTCCTATGCTGGGGCAGTGGCAGCAGAAAGACAAGAGCAGTACATATTTTTACCCTGCAGTTCTTTAACATCTGTTGTCAGCATTAAGTTCGTGTCCTGTGCATCTCCCTGATTTACCCCAGCCTGTTTAAATCTACTCATGTGCAGCTGTGCTGTGTTGAACCTCAGGGCCCACAAAAGCTGACCATGAGAAGCCAGGCTGCTCCCCTTTACACACGTGGGTATCCTCTCACTGAATTACTGCCCAAACGAGCAGGCTGACCCACAGGGCAGGGGCACCACCCCACTGCCACGAGGAACCAACACTGGCTTTGTGTTTGTGTAGTCAATAGGAACGACCTTGCTGTAGTAGCAAGCTGACTGTTTACACCAACATCAAAGAAACACTGCTGAAAAACGTCTTTTTCTTAATAGCTGTTATAGAAATACCATCACTTTTTGCAATCCTGCCTTGTACTTTGCTCATTGCAGTACAATAGGAAGTCTGCCCCCAGCAGCTAAGTGATTTTCATGTGTTCCCTTGCAGCTAATGGTCCACAACTGCTAACACATGGGTACATGCAGCATCATGGCAGGAGACCCCCTGTCCTCCTCAAAGGCAACCGTATGTTGGGGGTTCTTGGGCTACAGAAGAGAGGGAGCTGCTACAAGCACAGTGGGAGTTCAGTTTATCCCAGGAGTTAGGGGGGTCACCATGCAGGAGTATGAAGTATACAAGAAAAACATACACCTAGCTTTTGCCTCCTCGCATGGAGGGCCTTGGTGGGGTTCCCACATATAACCTGACGGAGCCCTAAGAAAAACAGGAAAAAAGAAAACATTTTACTCCACCATTTAACAAACAGTGCTGTCATTGAAGTCAGCCAATATAATTTCCCACAGAGAGGAAATGGTAATATTTCATGGTGTATGTTCACAGTATCAGCTAGCATGGCCTGACACTGCTGCTAAGAGGCAATTTCTCTGCTTCCACCAGAATCTGTCTTCTCTTGCTCCTGCCCTGCTTCCTTAGTTGTGCAGGTGCGAGTATTTGTGTGGGCACATGGTCAGGCAGATCAGGCAACAAATTAATATTAAAAAAAAATTATTTTGGAGGGTTTTTTTGTTTGCTGGTTTATTTTTCAATAAATCTGGATCTTGATCAAAATCAGGTTGAGAAGAGGTAAGGCAGCAAAGGGTCAGAAGAAGCAGTGAACATTACGTGAAACTGTCTCTATCAGTAGTGTTAGCTTCCTAAAAGTGCACATAAAATTACGGTCTCGTTCCCTCACAAGCTGTGTTTGGTTTCCATGTACATTTCCAAATGTTCACTCAGCTGTTGACTCTGCATTGCTTCATCTAATCCATCATCCTGAGTCCTACCTATAGGCAGGGAACTGAGGAGAGACTGGCATCTGAGAAAAGCAGCCCACAACGCCTGGAAAAAAATGACAACTTTCTATCTAATCTGTAGTCCGTGGGCTGGTGGAGTCACGCCGACACAGGAGTCAGGGAAGGATGGGTGGTATTTCCAAGTGACTAGGGTGAGAAGGGCAGTGGTAGACCCGTGTTTTGGGCTAGCCTGTAGATCAGGATGTGAAGTCAAGGAATGGACTCCGCTTGCTGAGGGATCAACCTCTGGAAACCCGAACCAAAGCGCTCATTGACAGTAGTGATGCTGCTGCAGTAAGAGACTGCAGCACACACAGTCTGAGCACATGATCCCGTGGGGAGTGAACGTGCACCACCACTCCTCTCCAGAGCACTCCCGTGGCCCACGTTCCCGGGGCTGAACAGAATGTGGCCTGCTGTTACTCAAGCAGGACAGCCGCGGTGAGGTGCGAAAGGCAGCGCCGGCAGGGGAGCAGCACTGCAGTGTGGGGCTGGGAAAAGGGACAGCAGCACATGGTGCATGGGGCTGGGGGGCTGAGGAGTGGGCAGCCCAGGGGACTCGCACCTTCTGCTCCAGGGGGAAATAAAGGAAAGCCTACCCTAGAGCAGGTGGGTCTTGTGGAAGACAACATATGCTGAACCTGATTAGCAGTGCCATGGGTGGGTGGTATTCAAAGCACCCTGGCTCTCATCAGTAATAACATTCAGAAGGAGGTGGAGGTGTGGGAAAGAACAGGATTAAAAGAAACATACATTACCATGTGTCAAATCACTGGAGTCATCTTCTGTGAACAGCTTATCAGGGAAAACAGTGGGATCTGGAAGAGGACAGCTACCAGGCAAGAGGCTGGCACCACTACATGTCCCTGCATTAGCAGAACACTGTGCATTTCCAGGTCTGAAAGTTGTTGGGGGTTTTGGGCTGCATCCAGATTGCTTTGCTACTTCCACAAGATATGGTTCTAGAAGAGAGATTTCATTAGTGTAAGCACAGTTGTGCAAGGCTTCAGACCACATCATCACTGTACCTTGCCAATATGGTGACTGCTGCTGCACACCTGGAGCTATACAGACAGTAAAATATGTAACTGCAGCTACAAGAAACATGCTGGAATGGGTCCATCCTAGAGACAGAGGTCTTCCAGTGCTGCACAGTCATGTCAGAATCTGGAGATCCCTAACTAAACTGATATCCCTTCCTACCCTTCTTCTGCTCCTGGGCATCAGGAGACTGCTGGGGTTACGGGTCAGGAACTGCTCACCACCCACCTCAGATTGTCCCACAGGTGAGCCTGGATGCATCCAGGGCTCTGCTGCTTTCCCTGCCTGCATGCCCAGGATAATTGTAAGCTGCCTCTCATTTGCTGCCCACCTGCCCACAAGGGAACCATTCCAGGCTTGCTGCAGGCACAGCCCAGGCCCCAGTCTTAAAATACCTAAGATTAAGATTAAATACCTTAAACACATCATAACTTGTAAAATCAGTGCAGATGGTGATGGACACCTTACCAGTGCCACCAGTCAAACAGGAGAGACTGTGTATCAGGGGTTATAGAAATCTGGGAATGGCAGTGATAGATTTTTCCAATACTGCCCCAGAGACAGATAGCTCTCTACTGCAGAAACAAAGGCGAAAACTGTTTTTGTAATGCTATGGGGCAGGAAGGATTATACAAAAAACTAGCAAAGGCAGACAGAGCCTTGTCCTCTTACCTGCCCAACTGCTGGCTGTCCTGGGAGCAGTGCACAGCTCTAAGAGCAGCATATGCAGCCAACAACCCATGGGAGAGAGAATTTCATTTCAGTGCCCAGATGAATAACATGCTTTTTAAAGTGTTGAGCATCTACTAGCTCCAAAGAGAGGGATCAGCTCTGGGTTAATATGGCCATTTCCTTAAGAGTTGAGTGTTAGGGACCTTTAATATAGCTTGGGCACAGCTATTAAAATGAACCCATGAAATACACACCACATGAAAAGTACCCACATCAATATTGCTACTGGAAAGGAAAAGATACTGGGATGTCTGAACCTGACCATATGAACTAAGTGGTTTAGAGATGCCAGCAAGAATATAAGTCTGGCTACACCAGGAAATGAAATGAATTCACAATTTTGTGCTCTGCCTCTACTCCTTCTGTCAGCAAACTTTGTTAACTAGTTTTCTGAACCTCAGGTGATGTTGCCAAAGCACGATCACTGAGGGATCAGATTTTAATGGATTTTTTCCCTATCATGACTACTATTACAACTAATGATTTGGACCCATAGGAATTCAATAAATGACAAATGTATGTACTTATTCCAAAACAAACTAAATTTTTAATGGACTACAGTTGGCAAGCAAACCACAACCTGGGGATGGGGCTGGGAAGCCAACTGCATTGCCCACACTAATGGGAAGCAACATGAGCAGTTATAGGAAATACTTTGCAATATTTAATAGTATGTGGTAAAGTGCATGTAGCATGACACGTAAAAGCATGGACATCTGAACTATTACCAAGGCTGCAGGCAAGGGGACAACACATTTACTTTCAAACCATGTATTCTCTACTAAAGACTGTAATGAACTTAATCACAGTAACAAAGAAAGTGGAACAGATTTCTTACAAGACCATGCAATCTTCCTGGGATGTTGCTACCACTGAAGGGTGGTAACCAGATTGCCTTTCCTATTATTAAACTGGAATAGGAAATCTACCACATCCATGCTACACAGAATTGACTGTTACCATGGAAAGAGCTGTGAACAGCTGTTGTTAAAACATTCCTTTCCAAGCTTTGCTGCTTCCCGTCATGCACAACGAGCCCTAAGTACAGGTTCCCAGCTATTGCTGTATTTGCTTGATGCTCTAGAAGTTGTCTGCATTTTTTGATCTTGATGCCCAGCTTAGGACAATTTCTTAAATCTGCACTGTTATCTGCTGAATTCCAGCTTTCTTTCTTCCCAGGTGAAGAAGACAACATCCTTTGTCCCTTCACTATAAATAAAGATTAGCTTTAAAGAGATCAGCTTGCTCTTCATCTTTTTTTTTAAAAACACATCATAACTTGTAAAATGAACCCCAGCAGGAAATGTGTCATACCAAACCATGAAATGTCTTTGCCTAAACCACCTTTCTTGATGGATTCCTTGATGATTAGAGAATCCTCATGCATCTTCTTGGAAGGAAGGAGAGCAGTCTTGCTTATTGGTATTCTGTCCAAATACTTCAAGTGGGGAATGAGTTTTTTGACTTCTGCTCTGTAATTATAGTCAGGGTCCTGGAGAAATTGAGAAAGTGGTCAGTTCATTTAACAGTCCGTGGACTTCCAGTAGCACAGTACCGTTCAATTTGTAGGACTGCCATATAATTTGAAATGCTCCTCATGATTTCTACTTGAATTCTCCTAATTTCTACTTGAATTGATCATGAAAATGTCCTGAGGACTGCAAAGACATGGCCTTTACCCAAAGGCTCCTTTGTTGTTTACCCACTGATGACTTTGCCATTTGCCTTTGTTATATTATGTATTATGTGCAAAAGCACAGAAGGGGATGATTCTCTGGTGTTTGCATCNAATGTGCAAAAGCACAGAAGGCCACTGATGCCCACAGAAAGCCTGGGCATCCTCAGCATTCAGCTGAGGATGATTCTCTGGTGTTTGCATCAATACTCAGGTGGCAGAGAGACTTGACAACATGTTATGAGTGTTGCTACACCTGCTGATGGAGAAAGAAAGAGCACTTCCATGGATTGTGCTTTTAGGCACCCAGTAAAAAATCATATAAAGCAAGAATGCATTGATAGTGGTAGAATACAAATGGACAGCTACCCATCAATCAGTTGCTTCACCCAGGCAAATCTTATGCTTTCCAGGATATTTCATGAAATATGAGAAACTCTCACAAAGCCAAGTCCTCATTCAATACAGAGTGGTCATAAAAATCTTTCTGTGGGGCCTGGCTAGCTGGATGCTCCCTCCCTCTGCAGGATGTAACACTGACGTTGGCAGAGGGAACTCACCAAATAAAATGTGTTAGTTGTTAAGAGGCAGCCACTAGTTTTCCCTAAGTCTTTAATTTTAATTTAGAAATTGAGTCAACCATTCTCAGCTACAGCCAATTCCCAGCCATGTCCTGTTGGGAGACAAGAATCGTGTTACATTCATGTCACAGCAACAGAGGCTGCAGAATTTATCATCAAGTTGCTGCTCTTGGTTTAGATAACAGGGGAAGATGAGCTCATCTGAAAATCAAATTACAGGGAGCAAACAGGCCATCTGAAGAAAGAGCTGTAAATTTAGCTGGACCATTCTATAGATTAAAAGTAAATAAACAGGAGAGCTTTTACAGACCTTTAGTAAGGGTCAGACTGTAAGAAGGAGCTTGAGGAATTAGAGCTGGCCACCAAGGGCACACCTAAGTAAGCTCATATCTACTCTTTTTAAAATGGCTTTTATATATGCCAAAAAAAATGCAAACATCCATTGAAATCAAGAAAGTACATGGAGAAGCTCTCAGCAGCCAAGGGCAGGCCCCACTTTGTAACCACCTGAGAGCAAAGCATTTTCCCAGCACAGACTCTGGGTGGGAGACCACAGCAAACTCAGTCTGCCTCTGCTACAACTCAGTGTAAAATACACCACAGCGCTGATCCCCCGGACAAATTCCTATCTGTGACCACTGAAGCCCCCCAGACATTTCTCTGTGGATCCCTGGAACTTGGACTGCAGATAAGATAAAGGTGGTACTATTATATAGGTGTTATCTCAGACCTGGGGGGGAGTTAACAAAGCCAGAAAAAAGAATGTATCACTGATAATGGAAACAAAAAAAAGCAGAATTTACAGGCCACAAAGACAAATTAGCAACTCTGCTGAAATCAGTTCCCACTGGGTAAAAGGTAATTTTGACAGGGGAAGATCATCAGCTCAAAAGAAAAGAAAGACTAAGCATGTGGACTAATCAGCATTAGAGGCAAGAGATAATAATTTAACCAATAGTATATGAGAACTGTGTAGCCAATGAGTATTAATTCCTTTGTTTGCTGTATAAAGATATATAAAGAATTAAAAGTTGTGAGTGACCTTGGGACCCTACCACCAAGCAGCCCAGCCAGAAGAATGATCAACAAGGATGCCACTGGATGCATGGGTGGTGGCAATATCCTTCTCTCTCCTATCTTCTCTATTTGTTTTTGTTACTCTGCATCACATTTACTGTTAAATAAAATCCGTATCACTGACTTTGGCATAAGGTTTGCACTGCAATCCAGGCAGAGGCATCCCTCACTAATCAGATCTTGGCACCTACTTGCACAGGAGTAGGGACAGCCATTCTGCATGGAGAAGAGCAGGAGGGCACAGCACCACTTACTACTGCTCTTCATACTTCCACTACATGCAGAGCATCCCAAGGACTGACTTCCTCACCTGAACAAGCCAGGGGAAATCTGACATTTCTCCACTACACTTAAGAACTGAAGATGCCAAATCCTCCAAAAATCCCACTTTCACTGAGCAGGAACAACAAGGGAGTAGAATCAGATACACGGCGCCATTTCCATAGTAGGAAGCTATGATAGGAAATGTCAGTAGCTGTGTTTATCTCCATGGGAGTAGAAATAGTAAGCAGGCATGTCATGTCCATCACAAGCAGGCAGTGCTTCCTTACTGCAGAAATATGGTTTTTCCTCTCATGACTACATCTTCCATAAGGGAAAAATGTTCCAAAATGGAGAAATTGTTTTGGTTACAAACAGTTACAATGTGGTCTCTTAAGAATAATTCCACCAGTTCAAACTAGAAAGGCAAGTATATAATATTTTCTTTTGAACTCCAGAGAGGAAAATTACGATAGCTAAAGAGCTACCTTCCATGGCCCCTTTTACTGAACAATAAGATCAAGACAACAATTATATCTGAAAAATGCTATCAACTCATATATTTAAGAAGTGCTAAGATTTAAAATGTATGTCTATTGCATGATTGAGTTTTAGTGTTAGCTCCTGTTTTCAAGTCTAAGTCTAGGTAAAATATCAAATCCAACCTTTTAGGCAAATTAATAGCATCAGCATGACTTATTTGAAATACACAGGAAAGCTATGGAATGTATCACAGTGGGATAACAGCATCAGCTCTGATTTTGGACCTGCATTATCAGCTGTTTCTGGTGCCATAGGGAATTGCATCCTTAGTGAGACCTGTGTTTTACATAACTCTGTGTGTGTCCATAGACCTTCCAAAAGACCTGGATGGCAATATTGGTGTTTTAATATCCCAACAATGTTATTTTATGAAGCAGGAGAAAGTCAAAGAGAGTAATAAAGCTCTGAGGCTGTTCATGTAGAATTAGATCTCCCTTGCTTTGCTTGTTGAGTTCCCTGAAACCCAAATCAGATAATGTATTACTGTGTTTTCATCTTTGTGACACACAGGCTCTTTCATGCCTTCAACAAAATACATCAGCAGAAATTATTTCTATCATTTTAGTACCTAAGAGGTGAATCACTGTATTTTGTATCTTGAGCTTTTTCTGAAGGTCTTTTTGGTCATTTGATTATAAACTTTCAGGGGAAAGGGTAACAAGCAGTTCCAACATTATAGCTTTTCCTAGTTACCTCATGCACTGATTTTCTGAGGGCTCAACTTCTGAGCATGGTGGTGTTGGAGGACTTGCTTTTGGACTGGAGAGCCTCCTAAAGAAATGCAAAACCCTCAAAAATGGGTATCTCACCACAGAATCACAGAATGGCTGGGGTCAGAAATGACTTCTTAAGATTACCTAATTCAGCCTCTCTGCTATAGCATGTTCACCTGGAGCAGGTTGTATAGGATCACATCCAGATGGGTTTTGAGTATCTCCAGGGAAGGAGACTCCAAAGCCTTTCTGGGACATCTGTTCCAGTGCTCACACTCCAAGAGAAAATTTTTTTCTTCATATTGCTGAGAAACAGGTCTTTACTAGCAGTCTTGTATTTCACTTGTGGTCATCTTGGAGACCATAGTGATGAGACCACAAAATCAACAGAAATTAAAGGTGGGAAATGCATCCCATGTCATAATTTAGAATGATGCAATAGGAAGATGCAGAACCATTTCTCATTTCCATCTCACAATTAAAAAGCACTGACAAAAATTAACACAACATGTGCAAACCAAGTCCTCACCTCTGCAGATTCTGCATTTGGCTTCAGGCAAATAAGGTTGCCCTCCACTGTCAGGTGGCTTAGCTTGCAACAAAGTCGCAGATACTGCAACTCGCTGATGTCCTCAATATTGTTGCCTTCCAGGTCCAAAACCTCAAGGTGATCCAGCCAGGTCAGCTGGCTCAGGTCAGAGATATTGTTATAAGCAATGTAGAGTTCCTCAGCAGAAGTAAACAGAATAAACATGTAAACCACGGGCTAGCACAAGTAACACCAAAGCTTTGCAAAATGTTTTCAAATATTTGAAATACTAAATGTTGTAGGATGAAACTAGTAGGGAAGGGAACATTTTATAAAGTGTGGCTGTTGCAGTCTCAAATAACAAGTGCTAATTTAGCCATATATTGCTTTAGGCGTACTCAGGATCAGACCTGAATGTTACACCTCATTTTAAAAAGCTATATTGCAGCATCTTTGGAACTAACTCATGGCATTCAAGGCATCAAACCAAAGCCAGCCAGAAAAGCAAAGGGTGAGGAGGATGAAGACTAAAAGTAAAGAATATCAACTGAAGAAAGTTCTGAGATTGTCATTTGGCATGACACATCTCTACTTACTTTTAGAGAGCTGCAGGAAGAGATCCCATCTAAATCTGAGAGCCCACACCGAGCCATCCACAGGACACGGAGATGGGACAATGAGGTTCCAAGATCCCTTACAAAAAACAATTCAAGCTCTATTTGAATGAGTGAAAAAATTCAAGACTTACTTTCTTTTTTTCCTAAGACTAAGCCTCTGCTATTTCCTTCAAATCTCACATTGTTTACAAGAAATTCCATTAAAAACATTCACCCTCAAAAGTGGAAAATAAAGTTATATTCCTCTTCACTTATCCCACTGTCATCTTTGTTCTTGTATGACAACACGTCACCCCAGTTCTGCCTAAGATTATTCCAAGAGCTACATCATGGTAATTCTGCCATAACTCACAGGCAATTGCTATGAATTAAGCAGGGTTTTCTTATACTGGCATCATTGGCTGTACTCATATGACCCAAATTAACATATCTGAGCTGCCTGCACGGTCAGTCTCACTCTGTCCCTCTTATAGAGTTACCTCTGTTCTGATTTTGCAGTTGAAAGGAACAACACTTTTGCCAAATAACATTTTTTGAATCAGCAGAAAATTATAATCCTTTCCATCTTATTTCCCTACCCTTTGGTGCTACAAAATATCAATAAGGGATAATTTAGATGAACTTTAAACTTTCTGGTCATAACCCAGAAAATCTCACACTGACCTGCTTGTCTCCACGCTTATGTAATGTCCCACTGACATTACAGTGCTGCACAATACAAAGATAACACAAAAAGGGTGGCAAATCAAACTGGGGGCTTAATCACCTGCCATCTTGGGTGACATGAAGTTGCATAAAGCCACTAGTCTAACAAAATACAACACTTTATCAAATCCCAAACCAACCAAAAGCTCAGAATTCTCAGCTGTAGCCATGATATCACAGTATCTGGATAAAAAAGAACTAAACAGTGGGTAACTAAACTCAAGGACAGTTTATCAGAGGAGGCAGAGACTAGCATGGAGCTCACAGAAACACAGCAATGGCTGAGTTGGAAGGAAAGTCATCCTGTCCAACATCCATACTCAACCCAGGCCAGTTTCTCAGTATCACATAAAAAGCTAAAATAGTTCTTAAATACTGATTATTGGACCTCAGAATTTGGGATTAGCTATCTTTACAATATTAATTCTTATAATACAGAGAATAGTAAGTTTTCTACAGAAAATTGCAGAAGATAGAAGTCATGGGGGCCCTTGTAATCTTGAAATATCAAGGTAACAGGAGTTGTACTCAAGTCTCCTCTTTGTGGATGACAGGGAACAAGACAGCTTTGCAATGCCCTCATGCAGCTTTGATAGAGCCTTGCTGCAAACCCCTGTAGTCAAGCTGCCTGCTTCAGGGACACTGGGCAGCCAGCCAGTCTCAGAGGTCAGGAAGGAGTGCTTTTATGAGTGGGAATAGACTTATCTGTGGTTTTTGTTGTTTCTCTATCATCTGAATACTTGGGAAGGGCTTTGTCAGGAGAAAGGAGCTTGAATAGAGATGAGTGCAAGGAAAAATATCCCCAGGTGCCTCTCTTCTGTGCCAAATTCAGGGTTGAATGGAAGCTTCTGGGTGAAACTGGGGGTTTTTACCCCTCTGCCTCCTAGGGACTGGTATGTCCATGGGCATCATTCAGCCTATCTGACTTGATCCATCCCCTACCACTGCAGGGGCTGCAGGCAGGGAGTGTCTCTACCCCTTCCCTGGAAGCTGCCCATTTAAATAAGCTCACAAATCATACACCACACAATGTGTTTATGTAACATTTTATAGCTTTTGAGGTATAAACAGAGCAGCTGACTCAATGGCCAGAACTAAGCAAAAAAGAAAAATCTCAGTCTCATTGCACATCTCTTTCCATCCAAGGCTAGTCTTCCCTTGAGAAGAAACCCCTCAACTGATAGGAACCACAACACCTACAGTGAATTTTTTTGCACCCAGGCAGCTTGCCTCTAGTGACACAAGGATAAAGAAAGCCAAATTCATGTCACAACATCCCTGGCCTTGCACAAGATCTTCCAGGGTCTATTTACATTGTGTATATTTTCTAAATAAAACAAAAACTGGTTCTAAGGCTTCCTTAAGGAACAGATGCCTCCCAAAGTAATATTTACAGAAAATTTATTATTAGATTTGCAAGCTGCATGCCTATAATAAGAAAGAAATTAAATTAAGCTACAAAAACAGAACCTACCATCAAGCAAGGCCAACACACCCATAAACAGTAATATGGCATTAGGAATAATGTGGAGGGATTGCACTGCTCATTTCATGACCCTCTTCCAGCACTGATAAGATATTCAAATTTTGGGCTAATTTTGGTGCAGAATTTTCTCTTCTGTAAACCACTGAACAGAGATAAAGGGAAGTAGTCACTCTCATTTTGTGTCAATGAAACAATGTTTCTAATAGATGCTTTGTTTATTAGGCCAGCAAAACTGAAGACAATCCTAACTTGATTACTCTACATATGGTACAGTAAGATATGGTGAATGGACTTTATTTCCATTTTTAATTTGTCTTCAATTTTTAACTGAAGGGTTTTTGCCACAGAGGGGGATTGCAGTAACATGCTTGTTCCTAATGTTTCTCTGTCAATATAAAGAATGCCAAAGCAAAGCAGAGGATTAATTCCCAACCAATTTTTTACACAGGGCCCCAAGAACAAACACTTATTCCCTCTAGTCCTTGTGGAAGCAGTTTCCTGCTCATACTCAGACATCTAAGACTTCCACAGTTAAATCCTATTTCTCTTTGTTTGTCACAGTTTTCTGTTCCAGAGCTGACTGTGGCTAAACCCAGTGCACACAGACAGGGTCAGTCCCTACTCACACTGTGAGCTAGTTCCTGCATGGTGCACACTCACTAGCAATTATTAGCTGACAAGCCCTTAAAGCATTCTCCTGCTGTGCACACCATCAGAAGACCCTAACTGAAGTGACTTCTAAAGCCTACTTACCTTACTCCTCACAATTTGTGCTACTAAGTTTAGTCTCAAATCCATTCCAGTTTCATTCATGTGTTGCAGCCCTGACTCTCCTACAGCTAACTGGCACGAGTCAGGAGCATCACTTTCAAGGTTAATACTAAACAAAGTTGATGAGGATTTGTGTTCCAGACAAAGGAATTAGGTTGTACACGCCACATCATAGATACTTGCAGAAGGCAGAACTACTGCTTGTTTGCAGTGCAACCCAGTGTTTGATAACAGGGTCTTGTTATTAAAAAAAGCTGCTTAAACAGACACTTCAGAATAGAAAAATATATGGAAACTAGTGGGAAGAGATTTTTTACAAGACTGAAGTTGGCTGTCCCAAAGCTCATCTTTAACTCAAGAAACAAAATACTAAGAAAGCATGAACTCTGCACTGTTTGGTATGACTTGGCCCAGTTTTGCTCTCTTGTTTCATGGAAGAGGCTCAGCAGCCCAAGGTATCTCTTCTCCTGTCCCTCTTATGAAGAGCAAAGGACTGCCACCCTCCTTCCCTGCTAGTGTGGAGGCAGCGAGGAGAAGAGGCAAAAGGACTTTTTCCCCTTTGGGCCCTACTGCAGAACAAATTCCTCTTGCTGACACCGGGGTCATGCTAGCTGCTAGAGGAGCCTAAAATTCTGGATCATGCAGTCACATTTTGGCCCTGCAGATCTTTGCTCCTGCATCTGTAATGAGTCATCTCCAGTCAGAGATGTTATCACAGCAAAGTACATCTGCAAACATTTTATTCAGTCACTAACAAACTAATCTTTTGGAAGCTGCATGACTCATGCTGCAGCATCAGAGAAAATTCCCTTGTTAATTACTATCGAGATAATTGCCCTTGAGAGCATGGCTACTTTAAGGTGAAACAGCCATGTAGCTCAAAGCAAACTGCTCCTCACAACTGCACGCACCTGCATTTCTGAAAATTCTTCTGAAATATTTTGGCTGGTGAGACAAGAACTTAAGAGCTTGCAAGAGATGGGAGTGTCTCCTCTGGGACCAGCTCTAGAGCATCTGGCACATCCACCTTGGAGGGGGTGAGAGCAAAGTGAGGAGTTGTTTGAGCACACATGACCACCACGGGTGTGCAAGTATACACACAGGCATGCTTTCATTAATGTTAAGTGCAGAGGGTGAGATCAGCCCAAAGTGGGGAGATACATCTATTGACTTTTACTGAAATGGAATTAATGGGAATCTGCACTCTGATAACGATTTACTAGGGTAGACTATTTTTACATAATAACAAACTCTTAATAACAATTTATCAGGGTAGTTAGAAAATCCACTATAATGATACATGCAGTGTAACAAAACACTCTCCCCAAAATAATCATTGACCAAGGCTAAAATTAATGAGACACATGTCAGAGAGGAAGATTCCCCTGTATTGGGCATGATAGAAACATACAGAAAATTACAGCACTATTCCAAAAATAGAAAATAGGATTGCAAAGTTTGATGGCTGAAAGGTGAAAGATGAGACACTGTTCAAGGCTGGTGGCAGTTGGTCATATGATGCAGCACAGGAGTGCTCCAGTGATGTGCAAACAACAAAGTGCTTATAGAAAGAAGAGCAGACACTACAGAGGAAACATAGCTCCCAATAATACAAAGAATAATCCCAATCCAGTGGAAAAGTGTCCTGTCTCAAGTGACATGGAAGCTAGGATCTTTACAGGAAAGGTAAAGAATTAATAAGCAAAGCCATTGTATATCCTGCTCACCCCTGCTATGGTTCATTTAAGACAGGTTTGAGGCAGAGAGATGGAGCATGGGGTGGGGATGTGTATATCATAACCTTTGATTGTGATAAACAGAGGATTACAGCTCCTGACGCTTCCAAACCAGAATCCTCCTGAGTAATTACTCCACATGTGCTCCTACACACACACTTGCCTGCAAAACACACATTGAACATCAGATCATGTTTTTAGTGTCCCAAAGTGCCAAGAAATCAACACAGACTCCCCTAGTTTCACTTTTAACCCAGAAATTTACATTTCTAATTGATTTTGAGAAAACAATATTAATAAGCCAAAGGTTTTGAAGCCTAGGTTCCAACTATCTCAAAATAACTGCTGCAGGGATGAGAACTCATCAAACAGCCCAGTGCTTCTGGGAGGGTCTTGGCAACACTCTCCCCACTTGTGCACAACCATTTAGTATTTTTCCCCACGAAATCTGATGCTCCCATCTTGTCATCACTCCCCCAGGCTGGGGAGAGAGCAGAGGGGCAATGAACAGTTTGGCTCATACCACCTAAAAACAAGTTTGAGAAATATGTGTTCTTCCATTAATCCAACATCCTTGTTCTTCAGGGACTGACTTGATCCGGCCAAATTTTTACTGGATGAATATCAGACCTAGAGAGCCAAATCCTACTCTTGGTTTCACGACAATAAATCCTGAATAGTTCCACTGAGCTCAAGCTACCCAGTAAACACAACACCAAAACCCTGAACACATTTGTCAGTTTGAACCCCGTCATTTCTTCTTGAAGTCGGTTTTGAATCATTTACCTAGAAATAAAACATTAAATCCATGGAACTTTCAAGCAGTATCTCAAAGCACACCTGTATCTGTTGAATAAGTCTTCAGAAGCAATACATCTAAAATAGCCATCAATGCAGATTTTATTTATTTTAAAGATCTCTCTGAAAATGAATGCACTGGTAAACAGGGAAATTTAGATTGTAAGAGAGTGACCAAACTACAGTCTTACAAAATAAAGGAATAAAAGAATCCCATCTCTGATCTACAAAAATAAAGTGGAAATTATCAAGCACTGTGATAACATCGATATGGTCGATGTCAGCACACAATGGTTTGGTTGTACAGATAATTCTAACATCTGAAACAAAAACTTTTAAAGCCTGAATGTTATTTAAATCAGTAACATATGCTCTAATAGGAAGCTTACATAAAAGTTTCATTGTGTTCTCAAATAGCTGTATTCAAAATTGTAAAACTGACTGTATGCATGTGTTCCTTGTACTTGTTCAAATCCACAACACAGCCCCCAGCTCTACAAGCAGTGCTGGGGCCACGTCATTATTGTCCCTGCAGTGTCCTTTTACAGTTGAACAAATGTCATGTGAATGTAATGACCTGCCTTGCTTTGCAGCACTGCAGTCTTTGTTGGTTTTGTATTTACTCTTCAAAATTCAAGTAGCAATATGCTGGGAACTGTTGGCTTGGTTCTCCTATCTCCATGGCACACAGGTTGCCTTTAGCATCTCATGCTCCCTTGTGCCAGAGTGACCCACGGCCCGAGGTGCAAGATAACAAGGATCATGTCTTTGGTGCCAGAAGGGCACTTTTAGGCTGAAATACCATGGAAATGTAGCATCTAATAATCTGGTCTCATTCTGCCTTCTGAACTGTGCAACTTTCAACAGAAAGAGTTCCTCATCCTGTTGAGACATGTTGGAGACTTCAAAAACTACGCAAAAAGTGAGTTTGCTAGGCAATTCTTAAATACATCAGAGGAAGGCTAGCTTGTTTTAGGCTGAACAGAAAGCATGCATTTACCAAATGTCTTCTTAAATAAAAATTATGTCTATGAAATTCTGTTTTCATAACTCCCTTTTACATGTAAATGAAGAATTTCTGTGTGAAAAAGAAGTTATTTTTGCCAAAGGTCTTTGCAGTAGCATGTCTCTGTTGTCCCACATTTTTGAGGCAACCTTAGGAATAGGAAGCTGTTTCCAAAATGGGCTACAGTGCTAATGCTCCTGGCAATATTTCTCCCAACAAACAAATTTCACTATTTTATTCTAGGGTTGTTTTTTTTTTTGTTTGTTTGTTGCTTGTGTGTTAAGTTCCAAGATTGGAGAGGGGCAAAGATCTCGTATATTGCTTTTTTTAGCTGTGGATCATTGCTGAACACTTCATTGACAGTGAAATGGGTGTCTGGGAGGAAATGCAACTGCCTAGTGCTGCACCAGGAGTAAAAAGATCAGGGAGAACATTCAAGGAGTCACACTTCATCCAGCCTGTGATTCTGCCTTTTCATCTTTGTTATGCCAAACGGAGAGAGACCTGCCACAGCTTTCATGGGCCTACTAAGAAAAATAACAATTATCAAGGAGCCACATGCTTTTAGCCAGCATTTCACTAAAGCAAAAGCATGAAAACAAGGACAGGAGATTACCCGGCTACAGCAACCAAGACCACAAACTATCCAAGGCAGTTTGGCTTTTTTCCAGGACAGGAGCCAAGGACCACTCAGGTGGTCCTGATAAGAGTACTTGAGCTCTGTCATGGACACATCTGTGGCCATGCATCAACCAGAGACACTGCACAAAAATCCTTGTTGCACTAACACCAGTGCCCACTGCCCCTTGTCTCCCCCTCCAGCGCTGGCAGGCAAGGATGGCATCTGGATACAGGAGATGACAATAGATGAAAAACCCAAACCCAGTGAGATACATCTCTGGGCTATTCCTGATTTATAACTTTTTCACTTGTCATTGTTGCTTCTCATTGACTCATTGAAACCACTGTAGAAACTGCAATATTAAATCAAGCACTATATTACTTGCAAGAACTTTATTTTCCATGTCAGATTGTACCTCATTTAAACAAAATGTGCTTTGTGAGACCAACAAGAGAGGGATATTTGTAAGTGGGAGTGCTGATACGTACACTTCATCATACTTGTGCCTAAGGTAACTGAATTGCTTACTTCTGTTAAAGTTAATACACATGAAATGTAGCTTTAATTTCAAGTGCTCTCGTTTCTAGTTGCTGTCAAAAAAAAAAACCAAACCCTAGAGCAGAATAATAGGCTTGATCAACACTGATGGAGTCAGGAACAGCAATTCCTTAACACATGAATATACAACATGTGTGGGAAGGATAACATAATTTTGTGTTAATTTCCTTTTGATCATTAAAACTGTTTGTCAGCTTAGTTACTGCTATAGCATTCTCACAATGAAAGAACAGTTGCTTTAACTCAACTCCCACAATCTGAAAGGAGTAGAGATTGCCAAAGTGTGGTCCTGTTGAACAAGACTTGCCCTTGACTACATTTTGTCTGCCCTACTTCAGCTCCTACCCTTGGCATAAAGCTGCACTCCCAAAGTGTAGAAACCCAACACACCGTGGCTGCATTCCACTGGGTGCACTACATCTTCCACAAGACCAAATGGATTTTCAAATAGGAAAAGGCTGAGACACACAGTAAATAAAACTCTCACACCCACAGATCCACTGCCCCTCAGTTTAACCCCAGAGCTACTGACAGTTCCTGTAGCTTTGGCAATTGTTCATTCTCACTGTTGAAAGCTTACATATAAAAATAATAAAGGACAATGAAACTGTGGTTACAGAATGAGTTACTTACATTGAAGAACTGAATCCCACAGTGCTTTGAAATTTCCTGCATAAGTAACTTTTCAGTCTCCCACATGTTGTGTGCCTGTTTCACAGTATGTTCCAGGTCTGAGCTTTGGCAGAGTAAGACAGAGATATTCCAACTTTGCTTTAATATAGATCTCATCCTTCAAAATCAACACTTAAAACTTCTAATGCTTCAGGGTAAGCAGAAGGAATATTCTGTAAAAGAGCCAAATCATCTGACAGATTCAGTGGAGTTAAGACACATACCACAA